>JAVJGG010004957.1:0-37826 GCA_035590195.1 Aviceda cuculoides
TAAGTATATGATTCCTAGGTTTTTTTTCCTAAATTTTTTAGCACAACAAATTGCTTTAATCCTATCTTTTCTAGCTCAAAAACTGTTAGAATTTCTGGAAAACAAAATTTCAAAAACTTTGAAATTCCTAAGGATAAGATTTCACTGTGTGCTTAGAAAAAATGCAGGCTTAACTCTGCTACCTGATGTACCTCACACAAACACATAACCTTTTATTTCCTTCCTCTCTGCCCCTTCATCTGTTACTGCAAACACATTCTAAATGGTGTGGATGGTAACATCATCAAGCTTTCTTACTGCAACGAGCAATGGCACTCAAGACTACATCTCTACAGTCTCCTGATTAGGTGAGTTGATTTCAGCTAGTCAGAAAAGTATCCAATATGTTTATTCCTTTCAACCACGGCTCTCCTGGCATAAATCAGAAGTCCATATACAAACCTGCATGTTTGTTGTGTACCTTTACATATATATATATATATATTTTTTTTTTTTTTAAATCTCTGCAGTAAAGATATGAGTAGATACGGTACAGCAAAAAAAGTTACCACCCTTGCAGGGTGCAGCTGTCTTGCCATGCCAAGGTGCTGAGAAACCACAGTGAAAGTTTTGCAGTGTCAGTATCAGATCACTGCCATTAACAACGGAGTGTACAAAACCTAAAAATTATGTTGAACTTTACATCACATTCTCTGTAATGATTATTCTCAGTGATGTATATTAATGAGGTATACACCTGTGAGACACTAAGGAGTCAGCAGATAGGGAAACTATCTGTGAAGAACCGCAGAGGCCACTGGAAAGCATCCCTACTTCCAATATCCATGATAAAAGGGGAACAGGCAGGCTGAATAACCTAGCACTCTGCTACTGGAGAGTACATTGAGTCAGCAGTTTTTCTCAAGGTGGCAAGCTGGGAGCTCACGAGCTGGGCCTGTACTATCAACCTGGCACTTGGATCTGGATCTGAACTTTAATAGCTCAGCTACAGCTCTAGGATCCAGTGGGATTTTCTGGCAAGAAGAATGGAGGAAGGAAAATGTAGCACAAGTGAGTAGTGGGGTAAAAGGAGAGAGAACCTAAGCCAATATAATAAAAGTTTATAGTGGATCACTTCCACTGGGCTTTATGTGACACAGGTAGATAGGAGTGATAAGTGGATTTGTGGAAAGATCACACTTGGATTAAACTATGGGCCATGGTAGGGGAGGCGTAACAGCACTGTTAAAAACAGCACTGCATTATGTCTGTGCCTGGGAGTGCTCTCAGAGAAATGGAGGGCAAGGGGAACTGCAGTTACCAACAAGGTCAAAAGGAATGTGAAATCTTTTACTTGATGACAATAGACAATTTCTGACACTCAAGCAAAACAGACTAGTTTGCATTTACACTAATGTTCTGCTCCCATTAGTATTTCTCATCACAAGTAAACACAAGCTGTTTGTGCCCTTTTGACAGGGAATCGTCTTTCACACCTGCTTGGTCTCAGTGTGGTGCCACAAAGGCAAGAGGAGTGAATGAAGCTCAAACATTTGTGAGGGGAGCTGTGGCCTCCTCAGGATAATCCCAGACCCGTGGAAATGGTAGCCTGGACAATACCATGGTGATACAGTGAAAACCCTCATACTACCAGGCACAAAGCAGCTACTGCCTTTATGGTGTCATTTCCAGATCCCTTCAAAAAGAGACAATTTCATAGTGTTGGGCCTCCTGGCTTTACAGTATTTATTTATCACTCTTGCTCTGAGCTGATGACACTGAACTCTTTCTTCCCAGCCTTCAACACAAGGATCTACAGAAGCTCATTCCTATCTTCTGCCTCTCAGTAGCAGCTCATTAGGTGTCTTCCACTGTGAAGGTTCCTGACATGTAGCACCCCGCTTCCTAATTACACCATACAGCATGGCTCTTGTCTTCCTCTGCATGATCAATAACTCCATTTGTTTTTCCTGTTCTTCCAGAATTTCAGTACCAGCCCTTTGGGTTCTCTTGTGCCTCTAAGTACACAAGCACTCATGCTGTGAGTTGTTCTGCAGAAGTGGAGAAATCTTACAGAGCATCTCACAGAACAGAGGTCTCTGCAGAACATCTCACAGTATCACATCTTCATTGCTGTTGCTAAGATACAGGCAATTTTAAGCAGGGATCCGATGGCCGCTTGGTATCTCAGAAAGGGCTGCTGCAGAGATTGAGAGACTTAACTCCGTCTTCAAAGCAAATCGGCTTCACTTTCTGACCCTTGTAATCTTTTTCAAAAATCCCTTTTCACATAATTCCTATAAAGATTTTGGTGTTCCTGCCAACCCTCTTCCTTGCCATCCACATAATCCCTAGTATCTCTTACCATCTCAACCTGCCCTGTTCCAGAATCTTTTAGCAATAAATGTTAAGTTTTGCCTTCCACAGTTCCTTATGACCTCCCAGTCTCAAAAGGTTAGTGCTTTCAATCATATTTCTGAAAATCTTACACAGTCCCTTCAGCCTCATTCTGAGAAATAGACTGAAACTGATTTAAATTTTCCATAATTTTAGCTTTAGGCTGATGCTCAACAAGTACTGCTTCAATCCAAACCAGTTCATATTAACAAAGGTAAACACAACTGCAAACAGGGTCTGAGATCAGGGCAGCTGATACTACCTCAGCAACAGATACTGCAATAGTTCTGCCTGCTGTGGAACTAAATCAAACTTCTAATGACTGTAATCATCCCTGCGCTGTGAATGGATCCAAGCTGACTTTAATCAGCTACTTCAACTTCAATCAAGTACTACACAAAGAGCCCAGCCTTAACAGTCGAAGAGCTCAGCGCAGGTTAGCGACCCGATTACCCACCTTCTCAGGAGCAGACTGCTTTGTTCAGGAAGCGCTGTTTGTGTAATTCCCATATCCAAACTATCTAGTTTATAAAAAGGTATGGGCACTGCATTTAGAAAAGCAACCACTGAGATACATGCTCTCCACAGAAAGACAAACACATTAATTCTTTGCAATCTACTGTAACTCCTTCTGCAGTATGTACAGCACTATTTATTCATGCTACTGAAACACAATTCCCCTCCCATCTCTCCCCATTACAGTTTGCATGCTAGCTTCTCTCCTCATTTCTCTGAGCCTGTCATCTACCTATGCTTCTCAAATCTTAAGTATAGCATACAAAAGATTTTGCCAAATGAATGTGGCTCAACCACTCATATGCTTCTAGAAGCATAAGTAGAGGATTTTTTTCTTTTTCTTTTTTTTTTTTTTTTCCCTTCATTCTTTTTTACCTGGTGAGCTGGAAGTACTGGGTGTGCAGTCACTGTCATCCAGCCACATACTCTGAACCACTGAATCCTGTTTTGGAGGGCCCTCAAGAGAGCACGTCAGCTCCTGGAGAGGGCAAAGAAGACGTGTTTTAATAATGCATTTGGTAAAATCAGGAAGGGTAGCCTCTGTTTGTTAGAGATCATACACCCACCCTGTCATTCTCCTCTTCCTCAGATGTTTCATTTTCCCTCAAACCACTACAACAACTGCTTACACTGGATGAAGAACGTGAGAATGGCTGCATCACACAGTATCCTGAAGTCTGACTCCTGAGCATTCTGTGAAATGCAAGCATTCAACATCATCATGCTTATTGTTACACATAGGCTTGCACTTTTTTGTGACATTGCTTGATTACATAGCAGTCAGAAACAGTAAGAAGAAATTATTCATCCACAGCTAGTTTTTCCACCTAGGAACAGAATTCAGGTGAACTGGCTTGCATTCCTTAATTTCTGGTTGCTACTTCATTTAGTAACAACACCACTTCTTTTTCTGTTCTGGGTAACTGTACAAAAGCTGTATAAAAGGACAAGACTAACGAATTTAAGTCACAGACCCAAGTGTCTTAAAAGCAGAGTGAGTCAAACCACCTCCATTTAAGCACTATTTACCTCTAGACATTCATTAAAATCCACAGATGCCTTCATTTTGGAGATCAGAGATTCTAGGAGCCCAAATATAACATGGTGAAGTGTTAAACTGAGTATAAAGGGAAGGCACTACCCAGCCTAGGCCACCCATTCCCGCAGCCACTCTTAGCCCATCATGTTTGGTCTTACATAGAATTCCAGACAGTACAAGGGGACTATGAAAGCACATTTTTCATGTCATAGAGCTTATAAACCATTATCACTGTGTTTCTGGACAGTTGTAACAGGAGGAGTCAGGAAAGCATATAGACATTAAACAGTATTACAGAATGGTTAACTAAGAAAGTTGAGGGAAGCAATGGAGAGGTAGAAACAAATCGCTGAGATCCGCATTATTGTAGGGTGTCTCAGTGCCCAACTATTTAGGATCAAGTGCCAAGCTCTTGCACAGATGTCAGAATCCTCCTTCTGCTTACAGATGTGAACATACCAAGGTCAGGATGCCCATCCTGGTGATTCTGCACGTGCCCAGCTGCCAGTACACTGGCTCCTGTAGGTCCATCCCACTAGACTTTTAGCTCCCACAGGGTCATTACAAAGGGAACATCACAAGCAAACTCTATTGGATCACTTGACCACCACTCTCTCCAATGTCACAGACACCGAGGTAGCCTGGTGCATGTTTCATATCTGTCAAGAAAGACCCTTAAGGTCAGCTTGTCCCAGCTCAGAATTTGGGACCCACTGCTTGCAGTCATCTAGGAGAAAGAGCAGTCCATGAGGCAGATATGCTTACTTGGCAGAAGGTACGCTGTGGGTGTAAGCCTAACATTTATGGTGAAATACTCACTGTCTGCACAAGAGACCAGCCAATAGGAGAGATGGAGTACTTAAAATTTTAAGAAACCCAAAAAAGCTGAGAGAGGCAAGAAAGATAAGACACCTTTAACATACTAAATATATTTATTCCTTCAGAAACACTGCAAAATGTGGCCAGTCTTGACCTACACGCAGTAATGAAACCTAAAGTCCCAGGCACATTACATGCCAGCATGCAACAGGGAGAACAGTAAAGATAGGGCCAATATAGGCCAAAGATATTTCCTCAGGAGATTAGGAAATATGTTTTGGAGGAAATGAAGGCCAACATGCTTCTCCCTTGGCAGAGCAAATCAATAACATGAATTTAAGTGAGCTAGGACCTAGATTTCCACAAAGTATCTCCTTCTCAGCATCCTTCCTCAGCAGGTTTCTCCATCCTCATTCTCTGCACTGCACTTCCTGACCTATGTCATCCAAAGGCACTAGAGACAGAGGTGAAACATGTTCTTCTGCTCTTGCCTTCTGCAGGCCAAGCTGTTCTCTTCTTGCTCATCTGAGGGGAGGGGAAGAGAAGGCGAGGCACTCAAGGTGGCCTCGTTTCCCCATCATTAGTAGAGGCTGGTTCAGTGGCTGCTGACTGGGCAATGGAAAGGGCATAGAGCCAAAATGCTCCAATAGGAGCTATCTGTCCATCTCCCTTTCCCAGGATTCCTGCTCCAGGAACTGCCAGTGGAGCGTTACTTGGTGCCACTTGGTCTCTCCACAGTCCTTGAGGTCCTCTAAGTAAGTTCATGCTCCTCTTAGCCAGGACTCTCATTCATTTCACCCCAAAAGTCTTGCCAGTATCTTCAGTGAGGTAACCAATGACTGAGTAGCATCCGGTCCACTCCTGATTGGCTTGATGTCCCCACTCAGATGTGTCTGAGGAGGGAAAACACACACACAAAAAACCCATGTACTTTTCCTAGGATATGGACATACACAGTACAGTGTTTGATTTTTCAGATGCAACCCAGAGCGCCATCTGATGCTGAGGAGTTTTGCTACCAGGTTACTTAGGCTGGGTCCATTCTTTTGAGTCTGTCCCCTGGGAAGAAGGATTATTTGGAAGGCTACCTGGGCAGTAGAGCAGAAAAACTAAGGACAATTGTCCCTGCATGTGGGAGAGAAGATGCTGTTAGCCCAAGTGAACAATATGGTTTCATGGATTGCAGGCTGATCGCTGCAAAGGGTGTGTTGGAAATCAACATGCGAGGACAGAAAGTAAGAGCTCGTTTGTCTCTACTGTAAAAGAATTAATCTATTATTTATGTGTTCCCTTTGCATTTATTTCCAGGTTGGTTTTAGTAGAACATAGATGAAAAGTTTGATCATTCAAGTCTGGAATCTGAAACGATTATTTAAGACCGGCAGCAACATGCTGGACATTTTTTTTGCATTTTGAGAAATTTCCTGTGATGCTACTCCCTGGAGAGGACAGGAGTGGAGTGATGACATACTACCAGGGATAACATTTTTAATAGGGGCTGCATAAATTACTCTACAGCCAGCTGGAACTCTTTTTGCATTAGAAATATGCCTACATCATGATCCCAATTTGTGGTTCCACAATTAATGAACAATAAACAGACTATGTCAGTAGAACTGTCTCCGAGAGAGACTTGTTAGAATTACATTCCTAGCCTGTTCCTGCAATACTGTGCTAGTATGGTCTTGGTGAAAATGGTGTGCTTTACATGGTTGAATTACATGTCCTTGATTCCCTGTCCTAGATATGACGCAGAACGTATGACTGCATGTGGGCTGGTTCCTAACTCTGAAACCACAACTCTAACTCTGGCTAATCACCAGTTGTGCAAAACTCCATGCTACATCCCGCCTCGTAAACAAACTGTCCAGGAATGGGCTAAACCACCACAACTGTGAAAAGACTTTCTGGTGATCATACAAGTGGGTCTGAGTCCATGACTGGAAAAAGATGCATAGAGAGAATCCTGGGGACAGAAGCAGACTGACTGCCAAATCATACAGGTCATGCCTCATGTGCATAAACAATATTCATGCAAGTATTGTTAGTGAAATCCCATGCTATGTTTGCTCTCTGAAAGCATGTGACGCCGATGTGAAACAGCCATTGCAGCTGGCTCACCTCCTCAGCTGATGAACGGAGAACAGGACTGGGATGTGGGGGAAGCCCACAATCAAATGCGGAAATCAGGAACAAATGTCAAGAAAGCTTCATCATTTTTTTCCAGGACACGCACACATTCTACAGTAGGGTAACCAGGACTAGCCACACTATGAGATGTTTTCTTGCTAGGCAGAATTTTTGCTGATTATGCAAGTTTACTTCAGCTACCTAATCAGAGCAAGAGTCCCTCACACATACCTAGACAGGAACTTCTAGTTCACTAGCAAGGTCCCAGGCAGGATGAGGAAGGGAGGCGGAATGATGTGGTAATGCTGGAAGATGGGGGTTGCTGACCAATTAGCAGTTCTGTGTCCTGCGTTCCCTCTTGTCCTTGGCCACCAGAGCTAGCATCTTAAGTGCTCTATCTCCTAGCTGTTTTCCCATCCGCCTCCCCACCAAAATTTTGGACACACACCCAACCCAAAAACTAGTATCACAAAAACATACTTACCAGAACTCCGCACCTTGGCTGTGACAAAATTCTGGGCAGTCCTACAGCACACAATTGGGTAGCTGAACTACTGCAGATAGTCACCAGCCTGTAATTTTTAGGGAGCATTGGATCTAGTTGGAAGAAAGGCCCTTCCTGGCCCCTAGATTCAAAACCTGGAGCAATTACAACTATAAAGGCCTGGTTCTAGGGGACCTCCTGAAATTTTCTTACAGCAGCCCCAGTCCTGAGAAAGGGACATGCCCTACTACAAAGTACTCAGTGCCCTTTTTGCCACAGGTCTCATCCAAGTTCTCATGAAAAAAAAAAAAAAAAAAAAAAATCAGGTGTGGCAAGCTGTTACAGAAAGTCAGCTGCAGTCTTGGATTTAGAGACAGGCTGCTCTGGAGTCTTGGAAATTTAAATGTGTGGTTTCTGTGAAGTCCCGAAGTATCCTATATAGGATCACATCCCAGCATAAAACAGCTTAGCAACAACAAAGCTGCACTACAAGGAAAGTGCATTTTTCCAGTTTTCGACCACCAGAAACTGGAGAACTATTTTGCAGATTACTGCATGAAGTGTTTTGGCAGAAAACACTGGGTGTGGTGTGGCTGCTTTAGCAATGAAACATAGGTGCAACACTTGAGAACCTGCTGTAACACTTTGGGAGGATTTAAGACAGGCTAGTTCACACTGGTTGAGAGCAGCAGCATGAATCCTGCTTAGAAGAGCAGAACTTGAGTACAGCCAAACATCCCAACATACCCTTGTCCAAGCTTCTTCATGAAGCTCCAAAATCACTGCAGAGCAAACTACAGAGGAAACATATACCTGAGTAAGCATGGGTAATTGGACAGCTAGGGCTTTGCCTATCCTGTTGGATGCAAGCTAACATTACAGTAAAGATATAGCCAAAATGACCTTTAAGTGGTCCAATCCTTCTTCACTGGCTGTTTAAGAACGCCGAGTTCCTTACTTACATGCTCTGAATTACTGTGCCACAGCCAGACACCTAACCTTTATGATGCTGCAATGCCTGATGTGGACAATCTCAGTAAAGCCTCCAACAGAGCAAGACATGCACCAAACTTAAGCCAATACCAGACACAGTGTGCATCTTTCAAATATTAAAATTATTTTCAACTCACTTGCTCTTCCTGCTGGGGAACTCTGGGGAGCTGGGACTGGATGATCCATCAGACTTCAGGTCAAAGAAAGTTCCTGGACTGTCCAGCACCTTCTGTATCCTCTCTGCAGTATCTCTGCTGGGACAAAAGAGAAACCAGCTATACCCAGGGCCAGAGTTAACCCCTATGTATTCTAACACTTCCTTGCAAGCCACAACACAAAGCTGGATCTCTCATATACACACAAAAGGGAAGCAAATGCAGTTGTGTTGAAAAGGGCAGACTCCTTAGATGTGACCTGTTGAGGGCAATATATTAGAAATGGCCAACTTGAAGCTCCTTTTGAATTGATATAAAAGCCTAAATTAATTTCAGTATTCTCCTTTAATTCAACTTTTTCTTCTACCCACCCCATTTCATTGGTCTTAAGAAGCTTTAGGATTGATTAGAGAGCTTATATATTTATTGCATAAAGAAAAAGGATTCAGCAAATTTCCCTGTTTCAGGATGGTTACAATAGTTTTATTGCTAGTAGTACTGGTCAAGATA
Source organism: Aviceda cuculoides (assembly GCA_035590195.1). Classification (NCBI taxonomy): domain Eukaryota; kingdom Metazoa; phylum Chordata; class Aves; order Accipitriformes; family Accipitridae; genus Aviceda; species Aviceda cuculoides. Next base: position 9,023 of record JAVJGG010004957.1, read on the forward strand.
CTTCTGAAGTAAGCTGTCTGTGCGAGTAACTGAAAAGTGGGGTATGTTTAATTAAGGATTGGAAAACTCAGGTTTTTGGGGCGGGGGGGGGGGGGTTGTGGCTTCAGTGATGGAGTTCACAAAGGTCCTCCTCTGCTCTCTTGGTCAGTTGATCCTACCCTGTAATGTTACCCCTGAATTATAATTATTTCTCAGGCCATCTAACTTAAAAGCTAGTTGTTTTGACTTAAAGCTTTTTTAAAAAAATCCTTTCTTTAAGATATTAGAAGTTTTGTCTATTTGAACTTTTTAACATGAAAACAAACAATGAAGCACCCAATTCCCCCTTCCCAAGTAAAAGCCTTTCATCTGACTTATCTAAAAGTGGCAAATACAGGAGAACCAAGAGTCCTGGATCATACTGCACAATGTTTAAGAGCGATCTTACTATGTTACTCCACCCATCTCCTCCATTCTTCCTCAAGTATTGATTCTCCCCATTTCCAAATGTCCTTTTTAATTTTGTTTCTGTCATTTGTCCATTTCTTCATTAGGCAATAATCAGGCTTTTCTTCCCACTCCAACAATTTCCAGTTCAGTTCTCATTCCTGTTGATTCCCCTTTCTGTCCTTATATGTGCCTTTCTATCTCCCTTTTCTCATCTCCTCCTGTTTTTTCTCTCTGTCTCATCTTCCCACGACTCATACCTCTTTTCCTCCTGTATGTTCTCAATGCCAATGGCACTACTCCGTCGCCCATGGAAGCGGCTGGCTCGAGTACGTGATGGGCTCCTACCAGGCAAGGCAAAGGACTAGAAAAAAGGAAAGTGTGACAGAAAGGAGGGAGAGGAACAAGACAGGAAAAACTGTGGAGAACTGGAAGCATGGGAGAGGGAGTTCACAACATGGATCCAGATCCTCTCCTTTACTCTGCAATACAATAGCACAGCCCAGCTCCACTGGTGCAAGAAGGAGTACTTCTGTCAGTGAGAAACAGAAGCTAGGGCTTACAAAGGTGGTATGAGAAAGACAGAGAGATACAGAAACAAAGGCAGAACAAGATACACAGCTAGTATACAGAGAAAGAGGCTCAGGAAGGGAGGTATCCCCATAGGAGAGGAGAGGCAGAATCAGAAAGGTAAGGAAAACTAGAAGTTAAAGGAGAGAATGAGCCAGAAACCCACCCAAGTCATTACTATTCTATGACCTTGTTGTGCTGATATAAAGAATGCACACAATTCACCAAGAAATTTCAACACTGAAAGGCACCTTGGCTTACTCGGAGATTTTTTTTGTAGTTTGCCTGTATTGACATCACTAGTGCAGAGACCACAATCTGCTGGATGCACTTTGGCCAAGGTAACCATATTTCCAATACGAGAAACAAGGATCCTTTTCTGGAAACATTTGTCATAGATTTATTATGCTCACACAGATCCTGTATGCTTAGTATCCCTATCAAATAAGAAAGGCTTTGATAGTGCCTAGAAATATTCACTCTTTATCTCACCCCAAACTTTATTAATTCTGCTGTTTGTTCCCAACATGCAAATTCTGTTTACAGCAAAACAGCACCTTGCATAAACATTGTGCAGCTGCTTATTACATTACAGAAAATAATCGGATGGGTGAAACTGAAGAAAATGGAACAGATCTAGTGTCCTTATGTTCTCAGCTCTTGCCATGTGACAATACAGTACCATTCTGTTCAAACCACAGTGCATGCATTTTTTTTTTAAGGCATGGCAACGTACAGGATCTAATCCAGGATAGCAGAGGGATATGTCTGATGTAGAATCATGTTTGGCTTTCTTCTCCCAGTCTGCATCAATCTCAGCTCTAGTTTACAGATGAACTGGGGCTAGAGATAGGCACAGACAAAACAGACTGCAACACATGCTGTCATTGCTTGTGAAATGGGATGATACAACAAAAAGATTCACAGAAGGACAAGAGGACAAACTAATAGGGAAAGAGAAATAAAATGTGTGTGTGGGTCACAAAGGTATGCTGGGTTTCTTCTTACAGCCCACCCGAATACCTTACCGCAGCAATGGCCTTAGGGCCCTCGGCGACACTCTGGCTGAGGGCAAGGCCAGCTGTAGCTGGGCGGCTGGGCAGGGTGGCTGGCTGCTGCTTTCTCATGGATATCCCCATGGTATCCAGGCTCTGGCTGCGGCCTCTGATCACCCGCTGAACAGAAGGGAGGCAGGGAAACAGACAAACACAGATACACATATAGACATGCACACGGTAGGGTAGTATGAAAAGCACCAGAGATTGGGTGGGAAGTGGTGACAGACCAACACCAGAACCACAGAAATCCTAACTCCTAGAAGGCAGCATCTTAGATATTACTCATTTTTGGTCCTAGCCAATTCACAGAGCTTACTGCCAAGGAAGAGTTCTTCCTCAAGTATATTCTCTACTTTCACCTCCCTTGTCCTGTTGCAATAGAGATTCCCTACCAGTATCCCAGCATACTGGATAAGATGGCATCATCTGGAGCAGTCCTACCCAGTACAGGCTACAAAACGCAAAAATCAAACTCTTGTTTAAGACTGTAAGGTTCAGTCTTGCATGAACTTGAGTACTGGTTCCAAGGGGAAAGCAGTCATATCAAAATCTGCAGCATTTGAAAAAAACATTTTCTGAGTTTACTCAGCCTTTTCCACCCTTTTACATAGGTCATCTGTGTACGTGACATGCAAATCACAGCACCTGCCAGAAGTCAGAAAAGGACATTTGGGGATAATTAGTGTAATACATGGATGGGTATGAAATTCCTGGTTGGCAGCAAAGGCAGGGTAGATGATTGTTTGTAAAAATACACCTCACCAAAGCATCCCAGCTCTGACCAAAGCTACGCATATAGCTACAAAACCTGTATGTGAATGGATTGGTTTCACAGCCCTTAACAACTCTAACCAGCCCACCATATAAAGCAGGTGGAGGTCATCTGAAGAAATGCTATTTATAATATGTCTCTCTGTCCAGACAGATAACTTATTATACAAAAGTAGTGGTGAGGCACTTCCCACAGAAGTGGGAAAGGGGAAGTAGATAAGAAAGCAATATAATATAATCAGTTCAAAACTCAGTTTGGCTGTTCATACAAAACCTTTGCTTTCTCATATCATCTTGATCACTTTTAAAACTAAGTTCTATCACCTGATCCTGATTTATTTTAAAAAGCCAACACTGAACAAAAGTAAATTAACTCTGGCTTTTACAGGGTAAGTAAAGCATCAGTTTTTCTCGCTAGTACACTCACAGATATGTTAGAAACTCTCTTGCAGTGGCTCTTGCAACTTTCAGTTATAATGAAAATGAATCGGAAGAGATCTGCTGTAGGAACTGAAAGCTGCTTGCTACTAGTTGTTACAATTCCTTTTGCAAAAACTTCTTTTTTTTGAGAGTCATGGAGTGAAAACCCCATCTGACACTAGACACCAGTATGAAGCATAAAGAGTTTGACTTCTCAGGGACAGTATAGAATTCCACCCTGGACCACCCTGTAGTTCTGTAGGAAGGAGCACAGGAAGGGGAAAAAATCTTTTTTCTTGAGAAGTATGGTAAAGCACAGCTGAAGATGCTCTAAAGAAAGGCTGCTGGCTGGAAAGACTTCTTTTCTGTCTCGCCCTAAGCACAGCTGATCAGCAGGGTCAATATTCCTTGGAGGGACACACAATGAGCTTGAGAAAAAACATGAGCAACTGGGTAAGGAATCAATCCACTATGGCTCACCTTGAAATTCTCGAGGAAGCCCCCACTGCCGTTCTCTATCTTGTCATCCTCCCCTACAGGTAATCCCATCATACTGCGGCTGCGAAGCTGCAGCTCCTCAAAAAGGCTCTCCAACAGGGCACTCCGGGTTCTTTCCTGCTTCAACAGTGGGAATGAAAGCACAACTATTAATGGGAGTGGAGGGATTCCCCCCACACCACCATTTTGCAATGTCTCACATGATCCTTAACAAAAAACCCCAACCAACCAAACGAAAAAACAACCATGAAAATCACTTTGAACAGTATGAAGTGGTTTAGTGGTTTTAGCTGTATAGTTATGGAATATATTACAGTAGTACCAGCCCTTTTAAGCTCTTTCTATAGCAAGTCATAAAGGACATCAGTACTTTTTTACAGATGATGAAACAGGCATGCTTTTTCTAGATCAGGCAAGCAGCAGAGTCTGGAACAGAATTTTGGTACCTTGAACCAAAAATCAGTGATATTGGTACTCATCCTGTTGCACAATACTGAGTTTCACCTAATACAGAATTTCCTCCAGCATAACGTACGCATCGTATTCCCACTCTTACTTGAGGATTAGACCTTTACATTACAATGAACCTGTACATATTCTACCACACCTGCTGTGAAATACAAAGGAAGCATCACATAGCAGAGTACAATCACATTCCATCTTCCTTTTTTAGGCAACACAAAATAAGAAGTAGAAGAAAGTAAAAAATTGTACTGTATTTTCTTAATCTGGCAGTAATATAGTTTTATAATTTTTAATGGAAGCAACCAGGTAATAAACCCACCTCTAATTTAGCAAATTTCTCAGCTCGATAGCAGCTGTATTCGGCATTGATGAGCTTGACCAGGAGGAATTCACGAAACTCTGCACTCTACAAGACAAGATGAAGACTAGTCTAGAGATGAAAACAGTAATAAAAGTATCACATGAGAAAAGCTCTACCTTACTACTGTTTAGCCCTCCAAAGTCATCTAGCCAGACTGACAATACTGACTCAGAACACAAGTGTGTGTACCATATGCCCCGGCCACCTAACACTGGACCAGAGAAACAAACCTTTCTAAATATTGCTGGATTTGGCAGAGGGGGTCCAAAGAAGGGGACATCATCTCGGGCTGTGACTGAAACCTGAAACAATAACCAGAAAAAAAAAAGTATCATAACAAAAATGAGACCATCAAAGCTTTCAAACTACTATGGTACATCTGATCCCTCCTGAATCATTTACATATCCAAAAGAGATCTAATATGCTGTCCTGTGCATTCACCTGTTTCTGAACTCAGGGAATAGATGTGCTAATTTATCTCCCAGAAATTCAGTCAGCTAGATTGGCACACAGTAACAGCAACAAAAAAACATCAAACCGATTACTTTTTTAATAAATATTTTTAATAATAACCAGTATATTTAGAACAAAAAAATAAGATGTGTCTATTCAGCCTGCAAGATTTACCTCTACTAGAAGAATCTTTGTCAATATGGTTATACTAACCTATTTTTTTTGACAGAGAATCCTCAGTGGAGATACTCTGCTCAGTGTATCTCAGTGACATCACTTCTCCAAGTCACATGTGGTAAACATACAAAAGCACTTTCCCAGTAAGAGATAAGGAAATGCATGCTTTTATTTTTTTTTAACATGATCCTACCCAACACACCAATGCCAAAAAAAGGAACTGTAATGCAGTCCAGTTTTTACATACTGTCATTTGGCTCTTCACAGCACTTACCTATCTTACCAGATACATACAGCACTTAAGAATATTTCACAGTTATTTGTCACATTTGAGATGGAACAATACCATTATTTGCCATTTCATACAATAGGGAACAATGTCAGAACAACTTAACAGCAACTACCTCAAAATAACACACCAATGTAAATGTCACAGAGTCAATGAGGGGCATGAGTTTAAGATTTCTCACATTGTAGGCCAGCTCCCCTAATTACCAGGTCTTCCTCTCCCTCCCAATAGGTATCTACCTGTTAAAATCCTACTTTGCATTTTTAATTTTCTGATTGCAAAAATTGATTCAAAGAAATAAATGCCATTAATATTCCAATTTAACCACTAGGCACTAAAGCTTAATTAAATGGAACAATGGATGGAAAAAAAAAATCTTCCCAAACTGCGGTCTCTTAGGTACTAGAATGCTCTCAAGGCAGAATGAGGTAAAACCCCTTTGGAAAAGCCTTTACAGAAGACTCTGCATTGGCTCGAGGGTCTTGACTGGTACTATTTCTTTTTCATTAAATGATACGAGCAACCCTATTACATTGACAAAAACAATTGGTATTGCAGACAGGCAGAGTCTGTCAATAGTAGGAACAGACAAGACAAATGGCAAGCTTCCCCAGCTCCTTCTCTTGTCATTAAAAAGATCCAGTGAATTTCTGCACCCTACAAAACAGAGAGCAAGAAGAAAACTGGGACTCCATGACCCTGATCAACATAAGGCTATCGTGTCACGACAGACCTGGCTGCCCATAGCATAGGGAACAATGGAAGGTGGTTGTTCCACCTCCAGCACCTTCTTTGGTGGGCTGGGAGATGGAGATCCTGTCCTAATTTTTATATTCTTGGTGTTCTTGTAGACTTCCAAGGCATAAAGACTCATCCTCACCAAATCAGAATTCCTACATAATACAAGACATAGCACTTTGATTAAAATGCTTCTACAATGGAAAATCCACCACAGAATGCAAGCTTCTATATATTTTCTGCTCTCTCAGCATGACTGAACATTGAACATACAGAGCCATCCATACAGAGTCATTTGACAGAGAAAGAGCTGTTTCCAAAGGCTGCAGACAGGGAATTCATGTTCTAGCAGGGCTTCTTTCAACTGGAGGGCCCTAACAGGTAGCACTTCCCTGCCAGATGGGTGTCAGTTCTGGGATCCCCAAAAGCAGATGTAGCTGGTTCAGATTCCATAGATTAGGCCAACCAGCTGTACCTGACCTCCAGTCTCAGGCAGCGCAAGCTCTCGGCACTGTGCTGTGCAGCGCGAGCCACGCAGACATGGCTGTCAGTCAGGTGCATGAGTTTTACCTGACTTATACAAAGCAAGCAAGACATCCCCCAAAATGGCATCAATTGCGCCTCATGTTCTTTGATGTAAACAAATTTTTTTAATTTGTATTTGTCCTGCTTCAACTCCCAAGCTTAAAGCTTCAGAAATTCATCAGCTACTTTGAAAAACATAAAACTACATTCTAGTTTCATGTGTAGATACTTAACAAATTAGGATGACAGGTGGCTGAACCTGTACCTCTCCCAAAGACCCAAGAACACCTTTCCACTTCAAGGATCAATATCAATAAATCAGTACAGAGGAATCTATTAGCTCTGTTTACCTTGTAGAGAGTGTCGCCAGTTGTGCCATGAGTAAGCTGAACTACCACATAAGCATGTAGGAAATTAGAAGCAATCATATCAGGAACAAAAGGTGTGCTTTCGTCCTGGAAGATGATGGCTACAATGTCATTCCCAATGTGACGCTTCCGCTGAAGCTAGAGAGGAAAAAAATAATAAAGCGAGAAGGCAGGTGAAAAAGAGCAGAACAGTATGATGGAGCCTCAAACACCAGTCTGCCTAGCATCTCCAACCCACCTGTTCAACCAAACTCCTCATCACTACTTTTACCATTACTCCAGCCATAATTCCCAACATTATGCAGTTACGCATTCTCCCCTCTAGCCAGTCCCTCATCAAATACCCATCCTCTCTTAGCCACACTATTATATTCCTTAGTTCTCCTTCCAATACCTGCTGGGAATCTCCCTCTGTGAAGGGCAGCTTTGTAGACACATGAAACATGATCTCCTTGCCCTGGAAATTTGTATAGACCGACTCAGTGCCTGTTTGACCTCTGGTAACATCCAAGCCTCCCCGGAACCTGAGCAAATCAATACCACACCATAGGTCAGGCAGGACAGAGATGAGAACATAGAGAGAAGAAAGATGATATCAATAACAGTAGTTTGGTGCACCAATATTATCAAAGGTAATTTTTAAAAAATCAGTGATAGTGAGGCACCAAATCTTCCCAAAACAAATGCACTAACTGAAGCTGCACAATATTTCTGCTGATGAACATACTTGCTTGCTGAAAGCTGTGAAGCTAAATTAGGCAGCCTCAGAGGAGCTACTTTCTTTGGCATACTTCTGAGAAACACAGTCCATATTTTAGAACTACAGAAAGGATGGGCTGGCCCTCAGAAAGAGACTACAACAATACTGACCCGTACTATTGTGAAACAAACTTACATTCACACAATCAAATAAAATTATTCTTTACTGATACTGTGGGTCAGATTGAGATACCGGGAGACCTTTAAATGCAAATACCAGCAGAGACCTAAGCTCCAACTTGTTCCCAGGCAGGATGGCTGACAAAAGCATTCTGGGCTTCTCCACCTACACTGGGATTCAGAGGCCACAGCACTTTTCTGAAAGCAGGGATCTAACAGAGCCACAGCCTCTGAACACACAGTGGTTCCCTAACTCAATCTGGCTTTCCAACTGCACTGGGTACGCACCCACGGAAGTTCTGCAGCTGAATCTTGTCACCAAGGAAATCCAGGAACTCCAGAAAACCCAGACTCTCTTCTGTGTTACTGAAGACTTCTTCTTCAGTTGTCTTCAAAAGGAAAGGAGAAGTCATAAGGAGCACAAGCAATACAAAGAACAGGCAGTAATTTCTATACACAGTTCAACCAATTTTGAGGACCTGCACAAACAAATCAATCAACAGAAGGCAAGCTTCTATCCTGTCTCTTTACAACATCTGTATTTTTCACAGAATAGTACAGACCTTGTTATTACATTTAAGCTAAGAGAACCGATTCTTTGTGTTTTGCCTTAAGTATCGTGGGATCTGAGGGAGCTTACCTGACCAGGTTTCTGGTAGATGACCCCAAATTTGAAGTTATTGCTTATGACATGTTCATCAAATGCAACAATAAGCTGCGAAGCCTGAAGTAATGAAAATACAAATTATCAGGTGGATGTCATTAGCCAGACCTTGATGGAAAAGGGACATACAGACATATCAGAACATTATACCTTGGGGTAGAGGACAGGAAAGAAGCGTTCAACATTCACATCCTCACACAGTAGCTGTTGAGTGAGAAAGAGAGAGGGAAACAGAAGTGCGATTATCATGTGCCCTAGCTTGCTGCAGCCATGAGAGTGTAGGCACTGTTTATAATTATCTGACAGGAGTCCCTTCAGGCAAAAAATCTGAGGTAAAGTTAGAAGAGAAATTAGAGAAGCTAAATAGAAGTGTAAAAGGGAAGTATATGACATTACTACTGAGGAATAGTAGAAAAGAGGGAAATGGGAGGACAGAGGTGAAAATAACTTGATGAATGAGGCGTTAAGAGTGAAGGGGCAAGCACAAATCTCACCTTTGCCATCTGGACAGCATTGGGAAACTCATTCAGACAGGAAATGGGGATCAGGTCATGTTTGGTGCCAGTCCGAGTCCTGACACAAAACAAAAAAAGCATTAGTGCAAAGGCTGAAGGGAGACACAAGCAACGCTGGTTCTTTAAAGAAAGAGTAGCCATTCCTTCAGATTATCCTTAAAGCAGTTAATTCCAGAGGATTAATTTTAAGCCTGGTGCATAAAATCACTGGAAAAGGGACGTATTTACACTTCTTATTGCTCATCACTTGTGGTGGGGAGCAGAGGAAGACAAAACAGGGATGCTTAGTCTCTTGCTCCTTTGCATTCTTTTCTTACTTGAAGAAATATTTTGCTTTGCCCCCCTGCCCCCATTTTCTTTCACAGAAATCTAAATGTTGAAATACAATTCATGGACACAGTATTATAATGGTTTCATAAGATCATACAATGAGGGTTTGAAAGACAGTTAAAAGGTCTGTTAGATATGGAGTAGGAAAGCAGATCTATGCAAAGTATAGAAGGTAGAAACTGGTGTAGCACTGTTCTGGAAAGCTGATGGAGAAAAGCTTCCTTTCTCTATATATGCATATTACAGGAAAGATACCTTTCTAGGCAAGAAGAAATATTGGGCTATCAGAGTTCCCTTCAAACCATTATGAACAAGCTGTTGAGCAAAATGTACTGCATATAATATGGTATCTTAATAGAGGAATTACTACCCTTTTGTTCTCACCAGTCTCTTCCATGTAGGAAGGTTGCTGGGCTCAGATAAGCATTCCCTGGCACAGCTCACAAATAAGCTCTCTCTTTCCCCCTCCCAGATTATTGCTCTGCCTGTCACTCTGAAGTGTTCTGTGCTTACAATGAAGGAAAGCCACCAGTGATTCTCTTGTAGCTGACTCCTATGCAACCAGTATTTTCCCTCAGTCCTGGATGTGTCCTTGTCAGCAGCAACTGTACATCAGTTGGTTCAAGTAGCATATTCCCTACTGGAGGTGCACCCAGCCCATAGTCTGGTAATAAGATTTTCTGCAGCATGCCTCTCACCTATGCAAGATCCATCTCTGTTCTTCCTCTAGCTCTCTCTGGGTAACAGCTCTCTGTGGAAGCCCTAAAGGTTATGGCACTTCGTAGGCTGTCCTGGGAAGCTAAGGAATGTTCTAGCTCACCTTCAAGGGAGCCTTGCACAAGTCTCAAGCACAAAGTCCAAAGACAGGCCTAGGCTGCCCTCCATCAGGGAGTCCATATTCTCCTAGAGAGTACTGACATGTCTCTAAGTAAACAGAATAAACAGAAAAACTTTCTTTTTGAGGGAAGAAATGATGTTTTTCACACAGGAACTATAAAGATGCGCCTGCAAACATCACTTCAGCTTCCTGAAGGAAACTGCTGAGAGAAATTCAGAGAGGAAGGCAAAAAAAGAAGGCTCAAAGGTTTCTTTGCAGTCCTCTCCAGGAGGAAGACACAAGATTCACACCCATATCTATGCAGAGGAAGTTCAAGGTAAGATGAGAGACACAGCACAGTAACATACATACACTTCAACAACAGGCAGTGTTACCTTAGCAACAGGCGTAGATTTTCCTGTTTCTCGATCTGTTCATACTTCACAGAAAGTACCAGGTAGCCCAAGGACATGTCACTGGAGTAAAAGTTCTGGTGCTCCTGAAAACCAGAAGCCAAAATGCATTATTCCCAAAACTCTTCCCAGAAAAGTTTACTAGATTTTTTGCATACAACCTGTCACTCAAGATTAGCTAATTTTTAATTTAACTAGGAATGGCATGCTTGAAGACATGCATATGCTGTCTCCCAGCCCCCTTGCTGATGAATGCATGAGCATATCAGTCAAAGTTCATCCACTGTCAGTTCAGTTCCTCCTCAGCTGTCCATCATCAGAAGGGCTCCTGAGAAGGAATAGGATGAGAACATTCAGCAACACATTTTGAAGAAATCAAGTTTCTTGTAAATAAATTTGTATCTTTCCTGGACTTTCCCTGTATCCATTCAGAGTCTGCATGACTAAGCAGTGGTCTCCAGCACAGTCAACTGGATGTGGTCATGGGAATTTTCTATACAAACAGTAATGGCAGAATCATTATACCAAATGGCTGATCTATAAGAGCACTCACATCTCAGGGATGATGCAGTCAGAGCTCCAGGTAACTACTTTGCAGATGAAGACTGTTCTCAGCAGTGCCCCTAACACTGCTTGAGCTTTAGTGGAGTGTGTCTTTAACAAAGTAATTCAGTCAAACAATGAACCATAATGCAAACATTTTCACAGGCTCTATATAGAAATGGCTGTGGCCATACATTTGTCCTGGGTATACAGCCATGTTCCAATGGCCTGAGTGTAGCAATATATATTTTATTTATATATATAAAAAAATAAAAATAACATATTGATATATATAACCTCTAACCTCAAAAGATTAAAGCCTTTTGACAAGCGATGTGAACGGAAACCTCTAGCACAATGAGAATACTATATAGGTGGAATCATCCAGAAATGTTAGATCGCTCCCAACTTCCTAGTGGAAAACCACGACATGGCCAGCTTTTGGAGCCGTCTGCTACATCTAGTCTGACCAAAGAGCTGAGACTGAACTCATGCTTTCAGCAAACAGTCCAAAATTACTGGATTTGAGGTATAAGCAGGACAGAGACACCAATGAGAATGTCATGCAGTGAATCCAATTGTCTTTGGATTAGATTTGATTAGATTAATATCTTAATCTCTTGCTGCTAATGAGAACTTCTGTTGAAAGAGGCAGTACATGCCAGTATTTAGCCTCCAAATCAGGAGAATATAGCGAGATTGGTACGGTACTTCTGAGCTAGCAGTGATGGAAGTTGGAGTAAGACTCCATCCCAGCAAAGCAAAATAATAATAATAAATAAAACAAAAAAATCCCCAAACAAAAATCATCTCAGCTACCCTATAGCAGGCAGAATTATCAGTGCCTCCTTATGCCTTGGGACCATGAAAATCAGGAGAAAGTCACACAGCAATCTGCTGACAGGGGAATCAGGAATGTGTCCACAGAGATTGTCTTCAGTACAGAGCAGTTTAGGCAATGAGGAGGGGGGTGGGGTGGGGTGTGGAAATCAAGGCTTTCTTTTGGTATCTTTTGTAAACAAATCAGGATTTTCCAAATCCCAGATGATATACCTCAAGATACCCAGCTGGATTTCTCACTTGTGGTTCTGTAGGAAAAAAGTTCTGTCCACTCACTGAGAAGTCAGATGCTCCCAGAAGATAAAATGCACACACTTCAATGGGGAGCTTGACTCCCAGAAAACAGTTGTCAACTGTTTCACAGAGAAGAGGTACCAACAGCTATCTTGTTTGTTGATATATTTTCTAATGATAGTGTTGCCCATCACCAACTGACTTGAAAGATATAAGTAAGGTACTCTGCATACATTTTAGTGTGTACGGATTCCGTTCTGATGTACACCAGTGGTTTTATGCTCCTTGGTTGTACAAGTGTTCTCCTTGGCATAAATGCAAAGTGTTTGTCGCGGTCAAATTAAATGCAGGAAAGAACACCATTCTCCTGAAAATATGAATAGGCTGTTCTACCACCAGAATAGCAGTCATCTCAAATCAAAGACCTGCAACCTGAGAAGATGGCCAGGAAGCACAAAGTCGGTAACTGGGACTGCAAGACTTGGAGGGAGCATCACAGGAGGCACTGTATAAATGCATCCTTGTGCATGACACAAGAGTGTTACGTGCTGGGACAGTAAGTTAAGTGTCCAGTCGTACAGTCAGAACTTGCACGATTTGGAATGTGTTCTGTCAAAGGAATATTCTGGACACAATAAATTAGTAATAAGGACTCAATGGGAACAAAGTGTGTAATTTGATCAGAGTTGCTACACTGACACTTCCTTCCTCAGCCTTTTGCCTAGAAAATCAGGTCTGTCCTGTCTCTGGTGGATTGCAACCTCTCTCAACACACTGGTGAGATTGCCTTTTGCTGTGGAAAAAATCTAAACAATTTTTTATGTTAGTCATAGTTCTGACTCACTGTGAAATAGAGATACATCTAGTGAAATACTCTGATATCTATGCAGACATTGGCATCTTGAGGTCAACGGACAAAACAATCCCCTCTGAAAAAAAACAAAAAGGAATAAGTAAGACTACAGTCACTACCCTGAGCCTGGATGTGAAGATGTATCTATTGTACTTCTTTAAGTATTAGAGATATCCTTGTCCTCAATTCCTCTTTGAGACAGAAAAAAACCAAACACCCAGAACTGCCCTACTAATGACTCATGGGGAAAAAGTTTCATGGCTTCTGGTGCTAGCATAGTCTACCTTCTGCTGAAGCAGACCAGAACAGTGGGTCCTGAAAAAGGTAAGGTGTAAGTAGAGAGCAGCAAACAGGCAAACAGAATAATGTGGCCTCTAGCCACAGTGTTCAAATCACAGAAGTCCAGTATGATCTGTCACACAAGCCAATGGTAGTGACTGAACTTACCTGTATGTGGGAAGAAAAGCTGAAGTCAAAGGAAGTCACAAAGGCTGAAAGGACAGTTGATTTCTCCTGACCACGACCTTCAGGATACTAAGAGATTTTGGGGATGTGAACCAGAATCAGGTGCAGTACTCATTGTGAGCAAGGGCAGAAAGACAGAGCAACTGAGGAATAGACAGATGCAAGGAGCAAAACAAGAGTATGATCAATGGTCAGTTGAAGTCTAGAATCAAAGAAGTCCATAAACCAAAGCAGGCATACGCTACAGTGGACGCCCCAGATAGGTTGTTAAGGAAAAAGATGGCACAATGCCAACAAAAGTCAGGACTAGAAGGCAGAACAAAGGAATAGGAGCCAAAGCCTGAGGTTAGCTGTAGCCGAAAGTAACGCTGAGCTGCAAAGACCAGAAAACAGGATGCCTTTTGATGAGACTTCTAAGCCAGATCCCAGCAGGTCTGACACACTGGGATCTCAGTTGCTTTGTAGACTGGGCTATCAGCTCTGCAGCCAGCATAACTGGGCAGAGCTGCACAAAGGGGTGCAATCTTCACAGGGGAACAGGCACCATTATTAGTGGAGGTCTTAGAATAATTGAATTTTTGTCAAAGCTACTCTGGCTGCCTAGCTTGATCCTGAATGTAAGATATCTGAGTAGTTCTATGTAGGAACAAAGCTAAAATTTCCTCACTATGACTTTTTTTCCCCTCTGTGATTTTCTTTCTCTGTAAAAACACATAGTTAACAGAAGGCAGACTCAGAGTCCTTCAATGTACAACAGCATTTATCATTATCTGTCCTGAAGAGATGAACCATCAAAAGGCTTTATGGCTAACACTAAAGATTGCAACTTAGCGGTGACAAGATACCTTGGAGCTGAGATGATCTATGTATAGGTACAAATTTGTTCAGCCGCAGAAGCAGTTTCTGTAACATTTAGGGCAGTCTGAAAGGAAGTTCTGGATTTCAAATGGATCTCTGTAAAACCAATTAAGTATCTTCCATGGGGCCAACGGAAAAGACTAACAGAATACACAACGAGTGCTGACAGTTTGCCTGAGAAGTTATAAAGCTATTAAGACATTTGCCATGTTCTTAGCCACTTGGTTCTTTTTGATGAAATAGGATTTTTTTGATGAAATAGGATTATTTTTCACTACTCAGTAGCAGCAATTGCACCAAAGATGAACAAACCAGATAAGAGTAAAAGACATCTTCCCCACAGGACCTGGTATGTTTCATCATCTTTTAGCAAAAGGAGCACAGGAAGCCAGAGAACACTGAAATATCTTTACAGGATTCAAAATGGGTTCATTAGCCCATTGTCTTCCTTCAAGACAACTGAAAATAAAAAACCAATTAACTTTGAAAAAATGTGGCAACCTCTGGTCACCTGGTAAAACACTGGGATGATTTCATCCCTGAAGAAGGAAGAAAAGCAGCTTTGGTGGCCAAATGATTATGTGGTAACCTACAGGAAGATAATGATACCTGAACATCCAAACCTATCAACAATGATAGATAACTAATAAATTACAGTACTGAGTAGGCAGCATCATTATTCCAGCAAGCATTCCTGTTGGAAAAGTGTAAGATGTTGTTTGCCAGTCAGATGACAACAAGGATCTAGAAGCTACTGCCACTGTTGGCAACTGCAGAACACAGAACCACTAAGGCTGGACTGGTGCTGAAATAATACCTGATAAGGTTGTCTCCTTGCAGGCCCTCACTGCATCTTTGCCTGGAGAAAACTAAAAAAAAAAAAAAAAGTAATAAATAAATCTTGGGCTGACGTCAGCTTGTCATGACAGGAAAACAGTAACAAGCTCCAACACACATGTATTTGCATACCAGAGGAAAATTACCCTGAATGAGAAGACCTGCAGTCTCAGCGAGCCAGAGAACATGTTTACTAAAAGCATAGACTTGTAGTAATGAAACAAAATTAGAGAGACTTTAAAATAACAACAGATATCATGACAATTAAACCTAATAATAAAAATGATGGAGCATTTCCCCAGCATAATGGAGAAATACATGGCCACATACAAACGTATGGCAAGAAAGCTTCTCTCATCAGCACTGCCAGCTTCAAGTGCTTGTGAAACCGCACCCTAAGATTCTTTGACTGGCATTTCCAATTTATACCTTTATGAAATCCTTCCTGGCTTTGGGCTACTTCTCTTTATTATAAAAGAATAAATAGTCTTGAAAAACAATGTAGACATTTAATAATTCCCACAGTATAAGACATAAGGTTTTACAGCCTTCTTCCTACAGGCAAAATGAATCTTATTGTGTAATCGTCATATAAAATATAGACCATGAAACAAAGAAAAGGAACTGAGCTATGGCTTGTATGTCCTAGCACTTCTTTTTTTGTGGTTGTTTTATAGGATCTGCTGTAAGGTGTTCTGCAAAAGGTGTCAAAAGAACTGTACAAATTTGAATGACTTAGTATATGCACACCCACAAAACAGACATGCATATTAAGTTTGTAATACCACACATACTCTAATCTCCCATCTTGCTTAAAGGAATATTCCCAAAACCACTGGCTATGCCTCTCCCATCACATGATGCTTATGGACTCTCCTTCAGCTAAGAATTGCCTGCAGTTATTCAAAGCATGCAAGAGACCTTTCTTTACCTTTCTGAAATAACCTACCCATGTTATCAGCAAGAAAAGGACCCATTCCACACAGCATCAAAATCACTGGTCTCTCTAACTTTGCACTGAAGAAATACACTCCTTGTGGAAAAGCTCTGAGCTCTCTCCTTACCTAAGCCTTTAAGCCATGGGTTAAGACACAAGTAAAGTTTTCTACCCATGGGTAGAGTTCTCTGTGACAAGAGTACTGTTCACCTTGTTCTTTTCTGATACTGGCTTGCTCAAAAACTTGCACGTTTAATTCAGAGACACACATTCATGTCAATTAAGACAAAGAATAAAACACTGGACACTGTAGAAAAGGAAGAACATAGGAGAGGAGTTTTTCTGTAGTAATGAAGCATTGATAGCTGGGCACTTTGCAAATGCATAGAGTCCGATGATATGGAAATTCCTGGATCTCACTTGGTATGACCAATGGTGATATAGCCCTGCTCGAGCAGGAGTATGAACAAGATGAGCTCCAGAGGTCCTTTCCAACCTCAACTGTTCTGTGATACCAGGTCAGCAGTGAACCCTACAATCAGACTGAAAAAAAATCACGTCCCAATTTGCCTCTCATCCTGGCTGGCTCTGGAAACCTTCAAGCACAACACTAAATTTACCATGACAGAAAAATAATTACAGTTGGCATACTGAAAGCTTCCAGAATGTCACAGGGTAAATGTCCATTAACAGATTGTACAGCAGATCTGTCAGTCTAGAGAGGAAGCCTCCAGGAAAGGTACTTTACATATAAGTGATATTAATGTTGGTTTCTAGTGTTGCGTACTACAGAAGATCATTCAGACAAGCCCAACTACTGCTGAACAGGTCCCAAGCACTGCTTAAAGCTCCACCTCTTCCTGGTTTTGAACTTAAGCAGTCGCAGAGGGAGACCACTGAATAAGATGCAGTGTGAGTATACCTGCCAGGCTTTCTTATCTCCTTATGCCATGGGTTTGTTCTCACTTGTTCCTGATGGTTACTATCATCCTGAGATCCAGTTTGGGAATCAATCAATTCCCTAAACAGGCCAACCCAGATCAACCTTAATGGCCAGCCAGCAAATATCCACTTTATGAGGCCAAGCCCTGTTTCCCTATCTGTCAGACTGGAATTTTTAAAATCAGGGAACACTTAGCACCAGACCTACTTAAATCAAACAACTGTAAAACACATTGTCCAGTTTCTTCATACACATTCAGTGGTGACCATACTTACTACTTATCCACACTGAGGTAAATGTATCATTTTGCTTACTACTGAGGGGCTTGCACTATCAGTGCTGAAGTCCCCTCTAAAAATAATACCATCTCCATTTCCAATATTATTACACTTTTTTTTTTCCCCTTGTCACCCCAAGGTTGGTATCTGCCCAGGAGCCCCAAAAGAACTTCTTAACCAAATGTAAGCATTTCCAGTGCAAATCTTTCTCTTCTGTTAATGCACAGGATGATGCACATATCACATGGGGACAGGACCAATTTAACATGCTACGGGCCATGCGGTAGTAGGTACCTTATTTATATTAGTTCGAGGCATCATGAGGAATTGAAATGGAGTGGCTGTGCAGTTATTTCTAAGTCCATCAGAAGAAAACCGAGATACATTTCAGCCCTGAGGCTGGGTGGGTAGAGAAGGCTCTGAAGGTCACCCTTACCTTCCCCAGAAAATGTTTGCGGTACAGCTTGGCTGTAGGGTCACTTTCCAGTTTCACTTTACCACTCCAGGGAAAGGGTACATCAGACAGAGTTGGACTCAAGCTGGAGAGGTTGTGGCTGGTCCCTTCAATCCAGTAGCCCCCAAACTGGGGTAAGATAATGAGAGGATATGGCCATCCTTTCTGTAATACCTATTCAGGACAGAGAACATGACAGCTGGCAGGCCAATAAGCTGAAAGGCCAATAAGCTGAAAGGCCCATAAAATCTAAGGAAAAACAGAGGAGAGCAGAACTAACTCACCTCATGGATGCTGGGGTAAGGAATATACTCCTCTTCTGTCTGAAATCAAAAGACACCATTAGCAAAAATGTGTGACATCTTTTAAAATGTTATGCTCTCACGATGGCACAAGCTGTGCCTTCAGCTTCCACTCTGCCCTAGTCCATCTTTGGAGTTTTACTTTAGGATTTAAGGTTAGACTCCATTTCCCAGGTTTTAGCGTTATAATACAAAGCTTTGAGAACAATAAATTTAGGAGTCAGATTTCACCCACCTTCCTCCTCGAAACTACAAAGAACACAGGCATGTAAAAGGAGGAGGTAGCAAAACTGTAGGCAAATTGAATGAGGTTAGGTGTGACAGCCTCTCTCCTTTCCTTCCACACAGTGTTAGACAGCTGCTGTTCTTCTGCAGACAGATGACAGTATGGATGGTAGAAGTAGTACTGTTATTTACAGTGAGATCAAGGTTGTGTCATCTCCATAGCTAGACCTATGGTATACAAATGAGCAGTGCTGAGGCATGACTGCAAGAATAGGAGCAGTATCTGAGCCACTTTATGCCAGCTGGATGCCCCTTCCAACACCAGAAAGAGCACTGACTATCTCTGACAGAATTCAGCTATATCAATTCTCTGTGTGGCTTTTTTTGAAGGTCATTCAAAGATTAAATTCAAGGTCAAGGTTGATTGTAAGGTTACTGTGCCTGAGCTGAGACTGAAGGAATGGAGAGGAAGAGTTGAGAATTTGAAGATTGGAATCTGTTCTTATTGGCCTAATAGTGAGGGAAACAGACATGCTTTCTAGTAGCATGTGTATGAGTCCTCAAGCAGACTACTGAAATAAATGCAATGTGGTTTCATAAATATTATTATAGCTCTTACATTGAAGAAAATTTAAGAAATTACTTAGTCAAAACTAAGATTGTTAATAATAATAAACACTTATTGGAACCACTTAAATTGGAAAAAGGGAAGTATTGATTCTGTTTCAGCTACATAGTTTCACCTTGTTCAGCAACTTTAAAAAAAACAATTAAAAAAAAAAAAAAAAAAAAGGCAAGCATATATGTGTTCTTGGGCTATTTGTAGGCTCCCTGTTCGTTCCAAGATGAAAATACACTGCAAGCCAGGTCAGTAATTATCTGCCATTCTCAGCAACTTAGGAGGCAACAACGACTTGGCCTGACCTTGAGAGGAGCTGGAAGGGAACACCTTTGTTCGTCCAGACGACTCCCCTGGAAACATAAAGTCACAGACAGTGAATCCTATGTTTTAGGAGGTCTGTTTCACTTACCCTCTGTGTCCTTCTCCGTATCCCCAATAAACGTTTTTTATCTCTCTGTAATTTTCTATTTTATGCAAGTTTGTAATACACAGGAGTAAAGCTAGAACTTGGCCAGTCCCCTAGTTTGGCACTAAAACCGAAAAGCTCCACCACCACCCCCCCCCACCCCCCGTTACATCTCTCAAAAAGCAGAAAGCTAGCAGAAATCAAGAGCAATGTCCAAAACTGATTCTCTATTTAATTCTCTAATCTCTTCTAGCTACTTTATTTCCTATCCCAAGCAAGAAAAGAAAGAAGAGGTAAAGACAAAACGCAAAAGAACAGTATTTCAAACCACTCATTCCTGTTCTACTCTTCCCTCTCCCTTGAAGATACTGTCTCCCTTGAAGATACTTATTAAGCAGCTTATGTGCCTTGCGTCCCATCCACATAAGGGAACAAATCTGTCTCTTGGACATAAGACAGAAAATCAGATCTGCTTTCCATCCATGCACCTGACTAGCGCAACAGACTCCTGCAGGCAGCAAGGAGCCACACAGCAAAGCCCTACACATCTGCGCTCCTAGGCACCATTACTATGAGGTGGGTTGGAATGGCAGGGCAAAAGACTACTGGATGCTTAATTTCTTCCTGAATCAGCAGCTGGCATCCAGACTTGATTCTCATTCTTAAGGCTATTCCATCCTCTGCCTTCTCACCACGGCAGGAGTAGCTCACTTCCACCGCATTTCTGCAGCAGAAGCACACAAGAACAGGAAAATTTTAGTGTGGACAGCCCCAACACGGACTGAGCAGAAGCCCAGAACGAAAGAAACCAAAAAGATACGGGGCCCAACAGGCTGCATAAAATGCTGACCATAGTCCAAGGGGGCATCAATACAGACAGAAGAGTAAGAGGCAAAATTTGCATTGTCAGATAGGAAGCTGAAGACCAGGATTTAACTTGTAGCTTTCTCTTATATGCAATACATAAGCATTCAACTACTGCCACCTATATCTTGTAAATCTCATATCGGAACACGCTGCTGAGACCACATTTTTATACACCATCAGTGACTGCTTAATGTAGTGGCTAATCAGGGATTCCAGACAGGATAAGCAGCTCTTGACTTTCTTCTGAAAATAAGCAGGATCTGATTTATAACAGCTATGTCTATGCAAGTATTCTACAGTGGAACTAGCTTGTAAACTAGTCTGGTAGAAATCAGTAAATCTCAGTGGAGTTCTTCAGTGGAAATTTAAAAGGCTCAAAAGCAAAAGTTTGGGGCCAATGCTCCAGCCATATAGGGTAAAAAACTGCTAGTATAGCAACAACATTAACACTGAGCAACAGCAACATTACATCGAGGATTAATAACGATCTGGATGCTCCTTGCAGGAGCAACAAAAGAAAAAAAAAAAAAAAAAAAAAAAGACATCTATTACGCATAAAAACAAGGTTATAGAAAAATGAGAAAGCTTACTAAAAGAACCTAAAAATGAGCCATAAAAAAAGCTAAACCTTCGTGAAATGATGAGGACAAGACCTTGATCTCACAACAAATGCATAACACCTTCAAAAAAATCTTAGAAACACCAAAGTAAACCAGTATGGCTGAACTCCAGGGTAAGGGATGCTAGTAGTAGATGCATGAGGGCCTCCTTCATAAGTCTGAAGTTGAGTTCAAACACAAAAATAGCAGTAACAACAAATTTTAGTTGGTTAAATATAGAAACATAGTAAAGCAAGTGAGAGACAATCTGCAGATAACATAACAGCGAAGAAAATTATTTTCCTTAACTTTCCTATGTATTATATTATAATACTATATATTTATATATAAATATATATTAATATATTTACCATATTGATATATAAATATATAATTTGTATTATTATATTATTTTCCTATATATATTCCCTATATATTATAATATATTATTTTCCTATAACTTTCTTTAATATTATAATAAAGAAGCTTGCCAAAATGTCTACAGGGCGATACAGGATCAAACTATAAAATCTAAGCTTAGAGAGAGTTACATCCACACACACACACAAAATTTTTTTTTTCATTTGTATTTTCAACAGAGGAGCCTGAACAAATACCAGCTTAGAACTGTTCTTCATAGGGGAATGTCAAACAAACACTATACAGTCTTAACAGCAGCTAAGAAACCAATAGAGATGCAAAATTAGGTGGTCTGAATATGCTGGAAATTCTCATCAGCTCCCTCTTAATCTCTAACTAAAGAGGTCGAAATGCAGTGAGAGACAGTTTTCATGTGGTAAACTGGGAGCTGAGAAACACTGAGAATCTTAAGCAACACAGTCTTCCAGTAAGGGATATCTGCTACTGATTCTTCCTTATACAGATTCCAAAAGGCCTGGAAAAGATTGTCATACCTTTTAACATGTGCTTGAACTGAACAAGAAGCTCTGCACTCTCAAGCTTACTTTCTAGCACAGAGTTAAATGAGCCAGGCACACTTACAGAGCTTGTTATTCTAAAGCACTGAGAATATACCCCAAACATAGTTTGAGTGTCAGTACAGTGGTTTCAAGATCTGTGTCTGTCTACACACGAACATATAGAAGAGATACCTTCAGCCCCTCCTTGCCCCACTGCTCCTGTCTTGTCTACCGAATAGTACCTGAGCCTCATAACTCTACACTCGGCATTTTGCTGCTACCTTCCACCTCCTCACCTTTATAGTCCCACCAAAGTCTTGCATTTTCCTCATATTCATAACTTGGTCACCCAAATTCCAGAAAATAAATTGTTTCTTACAGGTTTAATTCCTGCACATAATAAAAGGCTGCAGTTATGTGCTATGTTACATGTTATGTTAGGTCAAAGTTAACCACAGCATTTTAAGAGGTGTACCGCTCAGAGAAAATATTGGTTGTCTGTAAGGATGCTCTGAGAACAGAGCATCTGAAAAAATTAGTTTTAAATATTTTGTTGTTAGATATATAACACATATAACACATTATTATATTACTGTCTCTTTATTTGGTAGGGCAGGGTTGGGTTTTTTTCCCTTTTACTCTATTTTAATTTTATAATATAATATATACAACTAAATGCACATATTCCCCTAAGAGAATTAAGCCAGAGTCCTTTTTTCTTGTGCAAGTTAAAGACAGGGCCTACAGTAGTTATTTATTAGACTGTTTGATTTTGCTAAATGCAGTTACGTTAATATCCCGTTAATCACCTGTCATTAGCAGCTGCTACCCAGCAGAAACATAGTTTCTTGAAGAAAATGCCAGAGATACTTTAATGCAACTTTGATTTTTCTCTCAGAATCACACTTCCGCAAAGAACAGACAAAACTATAATACTTTGCATCTACTCCGTCCATCATGCTGGTTGGAAAATGAACACAGGAAAACACTTTTGAAACCCCATTTAAGAGTAGGTTCAGCCTAGAAGAGCTAAATATTCTGCAAGCCCAAATTAAAGGGTATTGGGAGTGAAGCGACAAGACAAATAGCAACTGATTATTTGTTTGGCTATGAAAACTCAAGAGGTCCCAAAGTTGGACAGAACGACTTCTCCTTACCTGCATTTTTTCAATCATCTCAAACAAGTCCACAGTCTGTGAAAAGGAAAAGACAACAGGGAAAAGAATTTAACATTTGCAGAAGCTAACATTATCTTCTGTGGTAACGCAGATATTGAAGAAGCGAACCGCTCCTTCCATGTTTTGGCACAGAAACTACTTGCTCGCTGAAGACAAGATGGAATTGTTCTTCCTTAACTGATAGCATGGACAATACGGCTGGCCAAACTGTCTTCAGCTTGTGTTGCAAAAGCTTGACCTGGAACCTGATTGGACAGGTATCAGGAATTTCTCTCTTTCAATGGGTCAGACTACTGACTGGATACAGTATAGTGTAAGAAATTATTAAATAAACATGCTTAGGATTCTCACAGTAGTGGGCAACTATAGCTATAACACATGCATGCACATGAGCTTGCTTTCAGTCATTTCTTCTGCTCAGTGGTCCGAGGCACACGCCAACCCTGAGCTAGAGGAACATGGACTGCCCTTACCTTGCTGGGGACAGCAGAAGCGAGAGCACATGGAACACCTTGGGTGGGAGAGTCTACAACATCACTGACACAGCGTATCCCCTCCTCAGACCTCCTGCAAGAGACAGAAGGAAAAAAAAAGAACAACTTCTAACTCTTGGAGAACTCAAGATGCCAGTGCTTGCCTGCAGTGCCTCCTTTGCTTTCTGCTGTCTTCTGCTTACTCTTCCTCTCCCCAGACCATTTCTTGCCTATGAGGAAGCTGTCATTCCCTGTGAGATTCCCTGAGCTGTCTTCACTTACCACTTGCCACCTGCAAACAGCCTGGATCTAACAACAAAAATCTTCTGGCCCTGACTGCTCTGTATCTGTTCACACACGCTATTTTCCTCACAACTGTCGTGAAGTGCTGAATGACTGTTTTTGCCAAGTTCCTCCTCTATCATAGATTTGCAGCAGAATAAAGACAGGTCTCACAGGAAGCTGTGGGATCAGATCTCAAAAACCGAACCATATTAAAAGAGATGCAAGTTCTAAAACATCACTGAAATCAGCACCTAGAGGACAGCCCCAGTTACCACAGACTGGGTATTAGTCTCCAAGGCAGGAACGTAACAGAGATGGTGCTAGAACAGAACATACACCCTGCAGGAGAGATGCAGGCATGGTTCTGTGTTACCACCACTGGTAAAGGCAGTGTGCACATTAGACGGGCTTTTGTCTGCACATCTTCTATGGAAAAAAATACTATTATTTTGGCCCCTGCTGGAGCAGCAGCATACACAAATAGCAGCAGCACTTATTTGATTTCATAGAAGAGAAAACAAAAAGTAACACAAACAATGCACTTTGAAATACATGTATTGCATTGCCCATTGCACTAGGGACAGTCACACTGCTAGCTCCAGCTCTCCTACTGTTAATAACTTTCTATGACATTCAGAGTTTTTACTAGCAGTCACAACTGGGGTTTAAGTCATGGTGAAGGTCGCATAGGTGGGACTGGGAACAAAGCCCAAGTTTCTATTAGAAGAGACAAGACTCATCCACTTTGTAATGCCATCATAAATGTTTGCTATGTGATCATATAATGCAATCACGAATTGCTATTATCCTCTAGCTGTTAGATGCACGACTCCTACTGCTTCCATGCTAAGAGATCGGTATCTGTAAATCATGCAGACTCTTGCTTTGAAACCAGTGGCTACATTCCCTATCATACAGAAGTTTAACATATTTCTGTAATCATGAACCTACATTCTATTGCAAGCTCCAAGAATCTCTATGCCCACCAATTCTTTGACAATTCACAATTTATTTTAGTAACCCAACGGCATCACGTAACTTGTACATAGGCTGATGTACACAAAGTAACACAATGCTTCCATCCCACAGTTTTCTCCTAAAATTCAAATGAGAGAGATCCGTGTAATGCATCTAGATATTAAAGTCATAATGTATATGGCAGGGAAGATGTAGGAGTTAGTCTTGACATCCTCAAATAAATATTGGAATAGTTAGGTGGCAAACGTATTTTAAATTAATATTAATATTATACCAACACATGCTTTATTTATCATCTTAACTCATTTACTTGAAGCATGTTTGGGACTAACGAAATTTATGTCCAAAGCAGTACATGAAAGATTTTCATTGTTTCTTTTAGAAACCTGAGGATTCTGTTCTGTGAGCCCTAAAAACATAAGAGCTTAATTTGATAAATTCTCATTTTCAGAAACTAGCCATCTCCAGAGAAATGTAATAGTAGAACTTTTGTGCAACTGGATGCCCTGGGGCCCTGTTGCATGCTACAGTGTTTTCCTTCGGTATGTCATTGGATTGAATCCTGAATCATTCAGCAGAGGGTAAAATACATACCTGCATCATGGAAATCTGGCTGCTCCCACATAAGGTCAGTGTGGCCAGTCTTGCCCCTGTTCTCTCACCATAAGTTCATCTCTGCACTTCGGACTGACCAGAGCACTTCATGCAGCAACTGCTCCTTACTGTTCAATCCTAGTATAGTTCTATTGTCAAAATTACTCCAGTAGATGTCAAGATCATCGGTTTTATCATGCATTTAGAGATGTTCCAAATTCTGTAATTATCCTAGACTAGGGATGCGCTGAGGGACTTTAAAATTCCAGGAGAATTACTTAGATTTTATGTTATCTTTTACAAAATACCAGAAAAAAATTGGGGCCATTTTAACTATTGCTTGAAAGTCCATTTGTGAATTTTGAACTTCCAGAATGAAAAGCACTAAGCTTTATTCATAGAAAGAGAACATACTTCTTCTCAGATTGGAACTTCAAACTCTTTGACCACAGAAAAGCAGAATGTCATCCTTCTGAAAACGCAAAGCAATTCTGCAGACTGGGAGAAGAGCACATATGCGCAAATGCATATGTGCTAAAGCTTTATTTTTAGGAAATGGCAACAAGGGGAAGCAAAGGGCCTGGAAAATGCTGAAGACTAAATTAGGATTTTACTAGTGACAGTAACCAGTGCAATAATTTCAAGCAGGTAGCCAAACTAAAAGTAGGCACTGCTGATCCACTGCTAAAGACTCCACTTTCAATTCTGAAACACTGCGACAAGCACCTTTGCAGAGCTCTAAGCCACTATCTCCACACACACAACACTGCTCACGCCCCATACACCTGTCTTGCAGCATCCTCTGCTATTTGAGTCCTGGGTTCTCTCTATATGGCGCTCTCAAAATCATTCCCATCTGCTATAGCTGAGCCAGTTCAATAACCAAGTCAATGCAAATATTAATTCCGAGAAAAAAAAAAAAACACAAATTGGCCTTGGCAGATGTGGAATGATTGATGGAGGCGACTTATTGATATGACACACACACCCCCTCTTAAGGGAAGGTAAACCTCCAGGGTGGAATGCAGTGGGTATGCAAGATATCTGTTCCATAATAATTCCCTAAGCAACGTAACATGCAACCTCAGATATTAGCATCACCAGGGGAGCTTGGTATGTTGACCCTAAGAGAAACAACACAGAGGGTGGAGTGGAGTGGAGACACCGCAGCCAGGCTCTGTGATATCACCTCAGGGATAGGGAACTGGAACTACCGGAACAAGATTGGAAGGTCCGTGCATTGGGTTCGCTGAAGCAAGGAGGTGAAACAATGGGGTTCTGTCAACGCTATGGCCTTACCTCTGATTTATACCTAAGTGCCCAGTTCTGGACTACTGACGTGCTAAATCATGTTCTCTGGGTGAACTTTGCTCATTATAATACCAAAACACACCTCCATCCCAAAAGCTACCTGCCTTCAAGGTGCAACCACCCCTCACCAAGCATGCACTCTGAATTTTCGCTAGCGTATACCTTTAAAAGGAGAGAACTTTATAGCAATCAAAGTAAAGGTATGTATGACTAAAGTCACTCAAGCTCCACCCAAAAATAAGAAAATATAAAAGGGCTTAAGAGAGAAGGAATGCTAGGGAAGACACCGTCATAAACAAGTTGGGAGGACATCGCTGACTTCTGGGGTCTGTCAACAGGCTGAACTTCTCTTCCCACCCATAGGGAAGAATCCCTATTGGGGGACTGGGTAAGATTTGAATCCTTGGTTATACCGAGTGCTTCCCCAGGAAACTTAGAAATCTCTATAGAGTTTTTCCATGATTTAATGTGCTTGTAGTCGACTGTATTATTATCTGCACGTGCTTTACAGACAGTGTATTTATCACTGGCAATCCAAAAGAACCTGTACTGTTGCTTTAATAAATTGTGCTGCTCATTAATCTAGTCATGACAGTTCGATAACGCAACCGAACTCCCTAAGTCTGGTAATTCTAGTGCATTGAACACAGCTAAACTGAGAGTGCAGTAAGCTGCAAGTACATCTGTCATCGTGATAGTTCAACATATTGAACATGACCAGACTTATAGCACTGAATTGGACATCACTCAGAAATTAAACCTAGCCACCCCTAGCCCCTCTGACATCTGAGGATAAGCTGGAACACAAGGGGGTTTATTTTCTGCCAAAATTCTTTACCCTTCAACGCAACAGAAAATTTGCATAGTTGGCAGTATTGCCATGGATGAAGTGCTCCAAAAATATAATTATGCCCCTTTCCCAGCTGGGAAGGAGTAGGCTCCAAAGTTTTGTAAGAATGAGAACACATTGAGCAGCGTCAGGCCATGCATTTGTGTGGTTTTAGGAGCCTGTTTATCTTGTGCTCAGCAAGAAGCTAAGGAGGCCCCTGCTCCCAAGCAAATTTCTGACGTAGAATATACAGCTTTGAAATCCAAAAATGAGGTGTCGAAGTCATCACTGGCCTTTGAAAAGGAGACAGGAGAAAAACTAGCTGATAAACTTGTGAGTGAGAATAATCATCTTAAACAACTATTGGAAAGGGTGAATCAGCTACCTCATTTTTGCAATGAGACACCGATATATTTTTTAAATCCCTCACTAGAACGGACAGGCAGTTCAG
The DNA here is from genome assembly GCA_035590195.1 of Aviceda cuculoides. Taxonomy (NCBI): domain Eukaryota; kingdom Metazoa; phylum Chordata; class Aves; order Accipitriformes; family Accipitridae; genus Aviceda; species Aviceda cuculoides. The sequence goes on from JAVJGG010004957.1 coordinate 37,043, forward strand.
AAGAACTGAAGGTAATTTGAAGCAAGAATAAGCCTGAAAAGGTCCCAAGGAAAATTCCGGGCAACCACTTCCTTTGAGCAACAGCTTCTGCTCTTTCACTCCCTCGTTTCTCCCCAAGAGAGACGTATTTGCTCTACCAAATACAATTTTTAGGCACTCAGTGAAGACAGCTGAAAATGTGACACGAATAGCCTCACTCTACTAACACCTGTACAGCTTTGAATTTTGCTCACACTCAGATTCCTGACATTCAAGAGGAGGCATTACCAAGCCAGAGCTAGGAAGAGGAAGTAACTTTATCGCGGCGTTTGCTCTCAGCTGGTCACAAACTCTTCTGCCCACAGGCCCTGACTTCCAGTTAGGAACCCCCCCTTCCAGCTGCAAACCCCCCCCTTTCCCCTTCTGGCTGCTGGGGATCTCCTGCCCCTCCGGGGAGGACGACGGGCGGGCAATCCCCGCTCTCCACTCACGGCGGCCTCCGTCTCTCCAGGCACCCACGGAAAAGCCGGGCAGGGCCTGGAAAAGGCCGGCAGAACCCCGCTCCCCACCAGCCACTGCCCCGCAGGGCAGGAGAACGGGAGGACTCCCGAGGGAAACGAGCTTCGCCACGCACCCGCGCTCCCAGCGCCGGAGAAGTCCGAACCGGGGAACTCGCCCGCTCCCTCCCGGGGAGGCGGGAGAAGAGCAAGCCAGCCTCACTCGCGCCCTCTCCTTCCCCTCAGCGAGAGGAGGCCCCGCCGGCCTCACCCGCCCGCAGCGGGGCCCAGGCGCCGACGGGCCGGCC
>JAVJGG010004958.1:0-37696 GCA_035590195.1 Aviceda cuculoides
CCTCCAGCTTTCTCACCGGCTGGGCTTGAGAAGCTGAAAAGTCCTTGATTTGAGACTAAACACTACTTAGCAACAACTGAAAACACCAGGGTTTTATCAACATTCTTCGCACACTGAACTCAAAACACAGCACTTTATCAGCTACTAGGAAGACAATTAACTCTCCCAGCTGAAACCAGGACACTCGTACAAATAATTTTTTTTTTTTTTTTCCTCGTAATAAAACTCACAGCTGGCACCCAAGCCATAGCACCCAAATCCTTTCCAGAAGACAGGTGGCACCTCTTGGGCTGGAGAAATGCACAGATGGATGTGTGCTTTCGGGGCTCAGCTGAGCTTGGTTTCTATGTTTTCTTCCCAAACTCTTCCTTTTTCCCCAGGAACGTGGACCTTCTTTGAACAGTTTGAATGCAATTTCTCCGGCAGCGCCAGCCGTCGGAAAGCCTCATCCAGAAAGGATAGGTGCAAGATCCAGATGGACTACCTGGCGCACAATTTCTTTGCTCACGCTACCTCCTGGAATTCCCTTGAGGATACAGAGAGGAAACTGGATAGGTACAAGGAGAGCATCAAATCCTATCTTGGGGATGCCGAGAAAGGAGAATACTTTGAGATCACCCACAATTCGGATGCGGAAGTGGTAAGCGTCCACCAAAACCTCTCGGGAGCCAGCAAAGCGCTGTCCCTCGTTTTGGGGGATGGCTTGGACATCAGAGGGGTGAAGCTAAGAGCCTTCTCCTGCCTGGTGTATTTAGCATGTAGGACCCTTCCTGGATGGATGCGTGGCACCAGGGATAAATAATTTCTCCCTAGGAAGGTGCCAGGTCGCCGCTGGACAGCAGCATCTTACTCCTCCCTGCAGCAGGCTGTTCTTGGAGAAAAGCCATCTTGTCCAGCTTGGTGAAATGCCCTCTCCTTATTCCTGTTGTCCAGGTGAAAGACAGTATCAAATCCTTCATACAAATGGTTATCAAGAACCTGAAGACCACGGAACATAACCTTCCTAAGCTCCTGTTTGCCTTTCACACCTTGTTTCGCTATGGCATCACCTTCCCCGCAGCGTCCCTCACCAAGGCTGAAAAGTGCTTCAAGGCCATCAAATTCGACGACAGCAAATACAAAGAACTGAGAGGAAAAAGGTGATTTGTCAACCTGCTCGATTGGAGCAATGACACCTTTTAGAGGGCTGGGGCTCAGCTTGCTTGTCCCCATGTGTCACCTTGGGTGCCACGTGCTATCCCGAGGGGTCTTTGACAGTGGATAAACCCACGTTGGTGGCTTCCAGCCTGGTGAGTCCATCTTGGGTACCCCGGGCACCTCAAACAAAGAGCATTTGACATCTCCAATAGCGATTGTCCTGTGGAGGTGTCTCTGTCTGAGCTCTTTTCCAGACAGCTGCCTGCAGGCAGGATGAATCCCGTCATGCGTTGTGGGAAAAGACTCCATCCCGCGTTGGTGCACTGTCTCCCACTGGCATCCCAGAGGTCGGTTATGGGGAGTTTGACTTTTGGGGCCTTGTTTTTTTTTTTTTTTTTTTTTTTTTTTTTTTTTCAGTAAATACTTTGCGACTGTGAAGGAAATGTGTCTCAAGACCACTGATGGCAGCTTGTGGATCTGGTTGGTTCCACTGTTCTATGCAATCAAGGAGAAGACAGAAGACCCCTTTCTCCCCTACGAACCTCCTTCACGTGTCTTCGTACAGCTGAGAGGGGACAAAGACAAGCAAAGGTGGGTCTGAAAGGCTGAAGTAATGAACTGTCCTGCTTTTCAAAGCGCTTTTCATTCCTTTTTCCTTGGTGGCTTTTCAAGGAGCTGCCCCTTCTCCTTGGCATGCGGTGTCCCCTGCCCCGGGGACAGGAACATGTTGAAAGAGCATTGGGTGGACCTCAAGGGGAGGATGGAGCCAGGCGCTCTGTGGTCTTATCCAGACAGTTGGATGGGAGCAGTCCTGGGGAGAGAATGGGTTGGAAGGAACCTTCAAAGATCGTCTAGTCTAATCCCCCCCTGCCATGGGCAGGGACGTCTTCTGCAAGGTTGGATTCCTCAAAGCCTCGTCCAACCTGACCTTGGACACTTCCGATGACGGGGCGCCTGTGACGTCTCTGGGCAAGCTGTTCCCATGTCTCACCGCCCTCATCGTACAACATTTCTTCCTTAAGTCAGATCTAAATCTCTCCTTTTTTGGTTTAAAACCATTGCCTTGGCCCGGGCGCAGGACCTCACGCTTGGCCTTGTTGAACTCTGTGAGGTTGGCACGGGCTCACTCCTCCAGCCCGTCAAGGTCAACTTGAACTCCAAGTTTTGTCCTAATGACGTTAAAGCGGGTGAACTTCCCCAAATTCCTGCTTTGCCATGTAGAGTCACTCCCCCTCAAACCCCACCTCCTCCTTGCAGCCCCCAGCCGCCCTGGCTGTAGGTCACCACTGCGTCTACTGGTCACGGTGCCATTGGAAATGCCACCAACTTGCCTCCCAGTCCTCCAAAGTCCATCTGACATTCTTGACCTGCTTTCCTAGGGAAGTCCTGAAGATGATAGACACTCACAAGACCTTGATTAGAAGATGTGCTCCACTGGCAAAGAAAGTGCTGGAGATGGTGGCTCTGAGCAACTTCACCAAGGATCCTTTGCCTGACATTTCCTTTCCGCTCCAGCTCCTCTTGGAGACCTTGTACGTGCGCATCCTGGATGCCGCTTCCCAAGCGCCTGTAAGGACAGCTGACGGATGGAAGACCTTCTTCTCTGCAGGGAGCGGTGGGACTGTTTAAACGCGGGCCAGATCGTGTCCTTGGTTCCTGCAGAGATTTTCAGCAGGACAGAAGGACTTAATTGTAGAAATCTGGGGTTAGAGATGAATCCTGGGACTAGATGGAAGGAAATCCTTTTAATCCTGCCAGAAAACTTCATGCTTTAGTATTTTAAGTGTGGAAGCTCCTCAGCCGCAGCAGCAGAAGCCTCCTCATGTTTGCCCTCAACATCTTTCTGTCCTCTTTTTAGGAAGACGGTTTGAACGTGGCTTTGGAAAGCATCGCCACCAGGATGGATGTCTGGTTCAAGGGCTTGTGAGTTGGGGCTTCTTGAGAAGAGAGGTGCTGTGACACCTCTGGGAAGGGTCTGGGGAGGGCTGGATGGAACCCTGGCTGAGCAGAAAGAGGGTGGCTGCCACGATTTGCCTGTTGCTTTTTTTTTTTTTTTGGATGTTTTTTAACCCCACCATGGCTGGAGAGCGTGGAGACCCCCAAGGGTTGCGTCCTATGAACCTGCCCACATCTCCCAGCTGCAGGCGGTGGCTGTGGTCAGGTAGTGACCGTGCGAGCAATTGCAAGAAGTGTTCGGTCCTTTCCCGCATCCCCAGGTGTCCGTCGGGGTCTTCAAAGCAATCGCTGAAGCCCACCCATGAACAAGAGGTCCTGCAGTGTCTGAACTTGGTGTACATCTTGCTGGGGCATGTTTTGGAGAGGCTGGTGAAATGGGTGTCGTTTGGCTCCGTGATGATAATGCTGCGGCTACTCGGGATGTTTGTCAGCAAAGCGGATTTCCTGGAAGCGAACAAGGTTTGTGGCTTCTGTCACGAGGGCTTCGCCTCCTCTTTGTAGCCGAGGAGAGCCCAGAGCTTTGGGCTCACTCTTTTGTTCTTTAATTTCTCAAGGAGTTCCAGCAGTTTATTTCAGCGGGAAGGTTTCAAGAGTTTTCATGTTGGACCATGCCGTGGCTTGAGAGACACTTTCACAAGGCGCCCACGGACGAGAAAACCTTTCTGAATAACATCAAGGTGAGTGACGAGGCCCAGAGACCAACCCTTGGTAGACCCACTCAAGGCTCAGCCGATGGGTTTGGCTTTTCCTCCATAGATGTGGCAGCAGCTGCTTTCAATGAAGATCCTCTGCGTGGGATGGACCACGGGGTGGCGGGGCTTGATCTGCAGCATGTTTGAGAAGTGGCTGAAAAAGGTGAGTCACGGAGACCCTCCAGGTGGTGGGGGATGATGCTCCCGGTCTTTGCCACGCTCAGTTTTGCCTTGGTCACTGTTTCGGTGGTGGAACTTGAGCAGACTGGGAAAGACCCAGAAAGCAGCTCCCTCTTAAGCGTTTCCTTGCCCCAGGTTAATGACAAATACCTCCTGGACTTCTACTTGGCTTTCCTGAAGATGGAGGAGCACTATGACGCAGAGTTGGAGAGCTGCTTTACGAATTGCATCGTCCAGTGGATCAGAGGCCTCGACAGAAGCGAGGTAAGAGAGCTGCCACTCCTCCTTGGGTTGCTGGAGGCCTCTACATCCCACTTTGCCGGCTCTTTTACTGATCTGCGCTGCATTGAGAGAGAGGGGAAAGGTCTTTCTGAAACAGCCGCAAATCCACAAAGCCCCTAAACAGGAGAAATTTCTCATCCTTCCAGGAATCCATGCTAAAATCCATGATACCCATGTTCCTCAAGATGAGCAAACGAGCTGCTGGGTCAGTGCTTTCTGTTCTTGTGGAGAAAATGTGTTTGGGGGTGAAGAGGCTGAAAAGCGTCAACACGTTTGATGAGAGCACCGGCCCCTTTCTTGCAAACCTCCTCAACACTCCCGGGGTCTGTGATCTCATTTCTGCTGTTGGTGAGTGTCCCCTGAGCAGTTTTCTTGGGAGAAGCTCTTGATTTCTAAGTGAGCTAGATGGGAAGACCAGGTCTTTTCACAGAGACCTCCTGATTTTGTTGGCAACAAACAATGAGGGGGGGGACGGGACGGGACATGGAAATAAATCTTCCGTGCTAGAAAAATCAAAGTTTTGCTCCGGGAATGGAGAAACATCTTGATTTCTTTATCCTGTTGCAACGCCGCTTTGTTGCACGCTCAACGAACATGGGGCTTGTTGTTGAGGGGAAGGGCGTGACGGAGCCCGAGCATTCCCATGCAAAGACGGTCAAAGTCAAGCGTTAGAACACAAGAGGGTTGGTGGGTTTCCATGGTTGGACAAAGCCTGGTCTGAGGCCGGTGTTGGCCGTTCTTTGATCAGGAGATGGAGCAGAGGACAACTTGTGGCTGTTGCTCCCTGCTACAACTTCTGGCACCATCAAAAACAGGCTCGTTGTCTCTGTAGCTGCCCTTCCCATAGTAGCTGTTGGCTGCGGTGGGATTGTCCCTTTGCCTCCTCGTAGCCAGAACAAAGCCACCCAGTGTCGTCTTCTGTGCCCCAGCCCCTCCTGGAAGCCCTCCATGTCCACCGGAGCTGGCTGCCCAACCTCAGATGCAATCTTCTAGGTGGTCCCCATGGTTTGTTTCAGGCAGGGGGAGGTAACCTGGGTTTTGCAAAGGAAATCTGGGATTTTCCCAAGGTGCTGGTTTTGATGGTTGAGCTAGAAAGTAACCACACATGTCCTCCACACCAGTAGGGTGATGGACCACCCCCGAACTGGAAGCTGCTGGCTCTTCCTGAGGGTCTGGCTTCAAAGGAAATACAGGAGAGAAATTGCTGGCTGCCTTTCACCAAATTTCATTTCTTTTACAGAAGAATTGAAGCACAAGTTTCCAGTTCAGCTCAGCGAGAGTGCAGAAATCCTCCTTGCCCAGGTGTACGCACTCTTCACCTTCGTGGGACATTGCGTTCTCTTGGGAGACGTTCCCTGCAGTATCCTCTCCAACATCTTAAAGCATGAGGAGATGTTTAAGAAGCTACTGTGCACTTGTGGTAAGTTTGGAGTTTCCAACTTGGGTGTGTTTTCATAGTTATGTGGCCAACAGGAGACGTATCTACTGGATAGTTACCTAAAATGCAAAGAAAACTAAAAATTATCTGCAATGGGAGTCCCAAAAAAACAGCAGTGAAAATGTAATAGTATGTCACAGAGGCAATTTTAAGCAATTTGAGAAGCAGGAAGGAGTGAAAATGCTGGAGGTTTTTTATGCAGTTAAAGTTTTGGGGTGTTTGTGGAATTTATTTCAAGGATTGCGATGGTGTAGCTTCCTGATTACACGCCTTGCCTCCGGGCCTGTTGCAAACTCCAACTCTACTTGATTAAAACTGAGAGGAAAGGGGGCAAGTCCTCCAAATGCTGCTCCGAGAATAAACTTTATCAATGTTTTGGGGGGGTTTGGAGGGCAAGTCCTCCAAATTCTGCTCTGAGAATTTACTTTATTCACATTTTTGGTGGTTTTGGCAGCAGTGGTGCTTTGGGAAGGAGCTTGTAGGCTTTCTGTAAACTGAAACACTCATCTTTTTTTGATGGTAGTGGTTATGTTCCCTGCAGCTCTTCTCTTTCCAAGGGGTTCTCCTTTCCTTCATGTCTGGGTCTTTTTTTTTTTTTTTTTTTCCCCAGCTTCCTCTTTCTCCGTGTGTATAACAGAAGTGCTGAGGGTCAGGAGGCAGGAGTTTGAGCAACTGGAAGAGCAGAAGAAGCAAAGATGCTCCTTTCTCTGTCTGTGCCGTGGCATAGAGGATATAGTAAAAGGTACCGGCTGGGTTAATGGTGCTTCTTCTGTGGTTGTTGAGTGGGGAGATATCTCCTAAAATACAGTCTCACAGTGGGTGAGAGGGAAATGCAATCAGGGAACCTGTTGACTTCAGGGCGTGTCTTTGTTGGCGGAGAGACATGTGACATGAGCTCCTTCTTGTTCCCACCTGGTTTAGTGGATACAAGTGCCGTGGAGAAAAGCATCATGGACAACGAAAGTTTTAAGGGTCAGATGTCAGTGAAGAAGTTCTCCATCAACGGCAAGAGTGAAGTGGAATCGCACGTCCTCGACAGTTATAGTGACATGATGCAAAAACTTTACATTGTGGGGAAAAGCCAATGTTTCTGTAGGTTGTGCAAGATGAGAGCAGAGCAAACCAAAGCCACAATCCCTGAAGATCAAATTTTGTCCGTAGAAGATGTTAAAGAAAAAATTTATAAGCCAGCCTTCGCTGACTTTCAGAAAACCTACCTGTCCCTCAGAGACTTCTCCATCACCCTCGGGGCCGTGCAGAGTCAGTTTGAGAGCATGCTGGGAGAGAAGGATCAGCTCCTGGAGGAGTTTAAGATCATGGAGGAAAGCGTAGGGCCAAGGAACGGAAAAGCTCGGTGGATCACAGGTGCGGTGGAGAGGATTGAAAACTACCTGACCCTCTCGAAAGTGGTGAACACTGCCAAGATGGTTGACGCTCTGAGACAGATACTTCGGCTGGAGGGGGATTTCCAGATTCTCAGCGACCTGACGAAATACGTATGTAGGAGGCGCGCGGGCAAATTGTGTTGGTTGCTCTTGGGAAAATCCACGTAGACAGGTCCATGTGGTATGTTAAAATTAAATCCTATCGGGTGTGATTCCTTCCTCTGCAATTAAACTTGAGTGATAGGCTGAAGGAATTACTTCCAGCTGCCTCTTGCTATTCGTCGTGGAGGCCTAGAGGGGTGAATTCAAGAGCAGACTTTGGTTTGAGGCCAGGATCTCATCTTGTTTGGGGAGGAGGAGGTAGAACTGAGCTGCTTTTCTTTTCTTCCCAACAGACACGTATTGGTTTTTGCTTCTTTTTTTTGTCCAGGAAGAGCAGGAATTCAAGAATAAGCGACTTGATTTTATGACCGAAAACTTAATGAGTGTGAAAAAAAGTTTGAGTGACATACCCCAGGGAGTTTTGGACTTTTTGAGGGTACTTCTGGAATGTGCAAGGAAAGGTTTTACCTCCTGGATCAAGACCATAATAAAAGGTGGGCTGGAGGGAAGAAAGTCATTAGATACGGCAACAGAAGCAGACCACTTAGTCCTTGTCTCTTCCAGCATCCAACACAGTGTTACATGCATCAGAGCAGGGAAGTTCCTCAACTGTCTCTCTTGTTTTTCTTTTTTCTTTCTTTTTTTCCCTCCAGACAGGACAGAAATCCCTGTATTTGTGGAGCTGGCATCAATTTCTGCAGGTGAAAACGACATGGATATTGACAGAGTGAGCTTCTTCCGTGATGCCATGGCTGCTTCTGCCCCCATCATACTAGACCTGAGTCCCACAGCTGGGTTTGACCGGTTCTTGGCAGCTCTGTCTTTCATCAGAGAAGCCGTCGCAAAAGACAATAAGCTTCCCAAGAAACTGGTGAGTCTTCAAGTCCCGTGTCCAAAATTCACTTGGACACTTGCCGTGAGGCCCAGTCGCTCATGTGTAGATGTCTGATGACATTTAAGATGGCTTCCCCAGGACATCCATGGGGACCTGGCGCCACCTGGGCAAAGGCTGTGCTGTTTTTGGAGCAGAAGCCTGGTGGAACATCTCAAATGACCTTATGCACGTGTGTGGGCAACTGGAGGAGGCCCAGCGGGTATTGTGGATAAGAGGAAACGAGTTCTGGAGTCTACAGTTTAGGATCACAGAATAGTTGAGGTTGGAAGGGACCTCTGGAGATTGTCTAGTCTAAATTCCCTGTTTAAAACATGGTCAGGTAGGGCAAGTAGCTCATGGCCGTGTCCGATTGAGTATTGAGCATCGCCAAGGCTGGAGGACTCCAGAACCTGTTTCAGAATTTGACAGAAAAGCTTCTGTTTAACAGAATCCCTTATGTTTGTGCCCCAGGCTGTCACTGAGCCTTATGCTCTACTCCCCACCAAAACCAGAGCAGAGAACAAGAGCTTCCCCACGTGCCAGCACTCTGGGGTGTTAGGATAGTTCCAGCTCTGGGGTTGTGTCTCCTCAGAAGTCGTGGGAAACCTCATCCTCAGCAGAAATGGTCACAGAAACCACCACCCACATCAAGTGTGGTGGTTACGCTGGTTTCCCTTTGGTTCTTCTTTTGCAGAAAGACTCCTGTGACAACAGAGAATGGATCCAGATGGTTCATGACTCTCATGGCTCTGTGGAGCGTTCTTCAGTCTCTCAAGCCAGAAGCATCAACAGAAATGGGATTTTTACCATCTTGGCGCCTCCGAAATTCAAGGTAAAGGCTCTCCAAGATTGTTTCTTGTCCAGTTGTTTTTTTAATGCTATTGGGTGAAAAGATCTCTCTTGAAATCAACTTCCAATGAGCGTGCCAGTTTGCCAGTAGATCTCCAGTTGGGTTTGCAGCTTGTACCCCCATTTTTCTGTTAAATCTTGAGTATGTTCAGTGGAAAATTTCAGCGGAAAACAGTCCTTCCTTTCCTCCAAAGGAAGTGGTACAAGACATGTAGAGTCCTGATGTGCAGCGTTTCAACTCAAAGCTATGTAAAAGGCCATGTGGTGATGCCGGTTGTCTTCGCTATTTTCCAGGCTACGCTGGAGGACTGTGTCTCGTTGAAACTGCTGAACGACAGAGAGGAGAGCACATCTCCAGCAGACCAGAAGGCCAAGAAATACAGTTTGTCTCAGCTCACAGAGCTCCAGAACAAGCTTATGTTGATTGCCACCAAGGTTGAGCAGGGCAGAGAGGAGGCAAACCGTTTCTTGGAGGTAAGTCACAGTGCAGCGCCAACATCTGCCTGAAAAATGGTGGCCATTGGGCTTGGGATTTTGCTGGAATTCTTTCCGGGAGACTCCTCCATGACCTGCAGTTCTGGCCTTTCAGGAGCAGAAGCGTTGCTCTTCCCTCAAGCTACAGGAGTGGGATTCGCTTCCCTAAGTGTTGTTCCTCGCTTTTGGTGCCCCACAGCCCATCCAAGAACTTTCATACTTCTCTCTGGAGGGACTCACATAATGGTTTGGATTGGAAAGGACCTCTGAAGACCATCTAGTCCATCTGCCCTGCCATGGACAGGGACATCTTTCCCTAGATCAGGTTGTTCAAAGCCCTATCCAACCTGACCTTGAACACTTCTGATGGTGAGGTATCCACAACTTCCGTGGGCCACCAGTTCCAGCATCCCACCACTCTCATTGTGCAGTGTTTCTTCCTTACATCTGATCTAAATCCACACTCTTTCATTTTTAAACTCTTGTCCCTTGTCTTGTTGCTACAGGTCTTGGTAAAATGTCTCGCTCTGTCTTTCTTATAAGCTCTCTTTATGTATTGAGCAGCCACAAGAACATCTCCCCTGGGCCTCTCCAACTGAACAATCCCAATCCTCTCAGCCTTTCTTCACAGCAGAGGTGTTCCAGCCCTCTGATCAGTCTTACGTCCCTCCTCTGAACCTGCTCTAACAGGTCCGTGTCTGTCTTAGAATCATAAAATCATTTCGGTTGGAAAAGACCCTTAGGATCATCGAGTCCAACCACTCCCAAGTCCACCACTAAGCCATGTCCTCAAGTGCCACATCTGCACATCTTTTAAATACCTCCAGGGATGGTCACTCCACCACTTCCCTGGGCAGCCTGGTACAATGTTTGACAGCCCTTTCAGGGAAGAAATTCTTCCTAATATCCAACCTAAACCTCCCCTGCCGCAACTTGAGACCGTTTCCTCTCATCCTGTCACTTGTTACTTGGGAGAAGAGACCAGCACCCACCTCACTACCACCCCCCTTCAGGTAGTTGTAGAGAGCTGTAAGGTCTCCCCTCAACCTCCTTTTCTCCAGGCTGAACAACCTCAGTTTCCCTCAGCTGCTCCTCACAAGACTTGTGCTCCGGACTTTTCACCAGCTTCGTTGCTCTTCTCTGGACACTCTCCAGCTCCTCAGTGTCTTTCTTGTAGCAAGGGGCCCAAAACTGCACACGGTATCCAAGGCATGGCCTCCCCAGTGCTGAGTACAGGGAGATGATGACATCCCTAGTCCTGCTGGCCACACTATTTCTGATAGAAGCTGGGATACCATTGGCTTTTGTGGCCACCTGGTCACACTGCCGGCTCATATTCTCGTGGTAGGGACCCCAGAGCTGAACGCAGTGGTCCGGGGCGGGGCGTCTCACCAGAATGGAGTAGAGTCCCATGGACTTAAGTATCTTCAGGTTCTTCAGGTGGTCTCGTACCTGATCTTCTACGATGGGAAGGACTTCATTCCCCCAGTCTCTGCCGTGAGGTTCAGGGGCTTGAGAGGCGTGGGAAGAGCAATAAGCATTGAAAACTGAGGCGAAAAATGGAGTCTCTCAGTCTTCTCCATGTCGGTTGACACCAGCTCTCCTGTCTTATTTACCAGGAGGATATATTTTCTTTTATCTTCCTTGTCTGTCCAACATACCTGTAGATGTCCTCCTTGTTAGTCTTCGCATCTGTTGCCAAACTCAGTGCTGATTATGCCTCAGCTTCCCGGATCCCATCCCTACATATCCGGGCAGTGTCCCTATATTCTTCCCAGGATACCTGTCCCTGCTTCCACTGCCTGTGCATTTTCTTCTTGCACTTCAGTTTGAACAGGAGATCCTTACTCAGCCATGCTGGTCTCCTGGCTTTCTTGCCTGATTTCTTACACTCGGCAATGGAGAGCTCTTGCGCTCGAAGAAAAATTGGCCTTAAAGAGCTGCCAGCTCTTTTCAGCTCCTTTATCCCTGAGTGCAGTGTCCCAAGGGGTCCTGTCCACCACGTCCTTAGACAACCGCAAGTTTGCTCTCCTAAAATTCAGTGTCCTGACTCTGCTCTTCTACTGGCCCATATCCCTCAAGACTGCTAATTGGGCCAGGGTGTGACCGCTGCAGCCCAGGCTGCTGCCAGTCTTGAGATCCCTAATTAGTTCATCTACGTTGGTGAGCAACGGGTCAAGGAATTATCCTTTACTCTCTCCGAGAGTCTCCCGGACTGCTTACATCTTGCTGTGCTGCTTTTCCAGCAGATATCAAGGGCGTTGAAGTACCCCAGCAGGATCAGAGCCTGCGAGCGGGATGCTTCCTGTAGTTGAAGTAAGAACGCTTTGGCAGCAGGCTCCTCTTGATCGGGCATCCTCTAGTAAGCACCGACCACGGGGTTTCCTCTCTTGGCTTGGCTGCTAATTTTTACCCAAAAGCTTCTAACTTGTCCTTTTTAGAGGAACGCACCCTAATTCCTTTGAGACATTTCACGGGTGTTTCCTTGTTGGTTCCTAATACACCAGCAGCCCCTGACCCTTCTCTGTTGCTCAAAACTCCACCCCCTTCCCTAAGTCTAGTCTAAAGCTCTCCGTAGAGGTCTGGCCAGTTTGTTGGTGAAGGCCCAGTTGTCCCAGTTGGTCAGGTGAATCCCATCATCTCCCAACAGACTGGGCTTCTGAAGGGTAGGTGGGGCTTCTCAAAGGTCGATCCAACTTCTCAAAGGTGAGTCCGTGATTGGAGAAGTCCAAACCTTGAGTACGGCACCAGCCGTGCAACCACACACTCCAGTCCCTTCATCACCTTCCTTCCCCAGTACATCCATGTCTCTCCTGTACTGGTGAGCCTACAGGCATATGGATCTCTGGAGGAAAGTGTGACCTGAGCGGTGTTGGGAAGCTGTTGCGAAGGTGCTGCAGTACCTGATCCATTTCCTCATTGTGTCTTTGGTGTGTTACAGATACTGGAAAGAGTGGAAACGGTTGGAAAGTTGTACCTGGAGCTTCTCAGCATTGGCAACATCCTCTTCGTCGACTGGAAGGCTGACATCTACTGCAACCCCTGCCAACGTGTGAAAATCTACACGGAGTTTGGAATTGGTGGGATCCTTGTTCAGAGCACAAGACCCCTCCTGGAGGAGCTGGACAACCTCTCTAAAGCAATGGAGCGTTGCTTGGCAGAGTGGAAGAAGTACCTGGAGATTCAAAGGGACACTTACTATCATCTCAACCTGTTCACTGCACACCAGCTCTTCTATTTGTGCAGCCAGCTGGCCAGAGTCCAGAAGGGCATCGTAGAGCCGCAGGTGCTCATCATGCTTTCTGTCATCAAGCATGACATCAAAGACGATGACATCAAAAAAGCCCTGGCGGATGCGCTGATGACTCCTCAGGACTCTGTGAATACATCGTCAGGAGGCGAGGAATCGGTTACCTGGCATGACTACGTCATTCGTTTTCCCCAGTTCATCAAAAGCTTGGCCGAATCGGGCTACAATGAGTCGGTGGCAAAGGCAGCCTTGCAGAGCTGCCTGTCCAACTCGCCCATCACGGAGCAGATGCTCATGGATTTTGCCTTTGAGCAGGGTGACGACAAGGAGTTGGTCGAAGAGCTCAGCCAATTGTACGAGATGACAAGAGAAGCCTTTCTTCAGAAGAGACGGAAATTTAAGACCGGGAACAGAGATGCTGACCAGGTTTCCTTCAGCACCCTGGCACATGACGAGTTGGCCACCTCCTTTGAGAGCTTGCCATCTATTTACGACAAGGTGAATCTGCTCTGGGATGCCTACTGTAAGAAATTCACTGGCCTGGTGTCTGATAAATACATAGGCTTGGATGTTTTTGGGGAGACACTGAAGCGCTTGGCTGCTCTAGAAAGCACACGTGTTGAGAGAAGTTTACCTGTAGGCTTTGAAGCAGGAAAACCGCTTCTTGTCACCTGTAAGGAAGAGGAAATGTTACCCAACATGTTATTAGTCTACAAACACACCATGATGGCACCTCTCCCATCGTATGACGAGGTCCTGGTGTGCACGCCCGACACGGAGGAGGAGGAAGTGGAGCTGCTTGTCAGAAGAGCTCTTTCCCCAGGTTCCCAAGACCAGAAGATCTACTGTTTGCTGGGTGCCGATAAATTAGTTTATAAAGTTTCCAAAAAACTCGAGTCCCACTTCTTCCGCCTGGTGCAATCTTCCAGCATCCCCAACTACAGATTCATCATTTTCTGCAGTGCCAAAGCTCACAAGTCCTATGTGATCACGGCCTTTGATGCCTACAAGGTGACTTTCCCTTGCTACTCCAAGACAGAAATCCAGGCCTACCTGAAGATGCATCTCAAAGTGCCGAGTGGGACAGCCCCCATCGCTCAAGCCTTTGAAAAGCCCTATCAGCAGAACGTGAAGTTCGTCTTTTCGGAGCGAGCGGGAATGGGTACGTTTTCGGGGAGTCATATTCTGAGTTGCACCTCAAACCAAGGAGGGCAAGGTGGCACACCAGGCTTTTGGGGAGAGATTTCCTTGTTTTGGTTTGCGTGCGAGTGGAGAAGGGTGGACTGATTCACAGTCATCTTTTCCACTCCTTAGGGAAATCTCTCTTTGTGGACAATACCATCAGGAAGGTCCGTGCCCAGCTGGGTGGCACACTACCGCTTCAGAAAACCATTAGGCTGATGGAGTCGGACATTGATTTCCAGTTCTTCGTCAAGGAGCTCATCTCTATCGAGGAATCCTTGACCGAAATTCAGCCCAGCATCTTCCACATCGATGTGTCTCCAGTGGTGAGTGCCTGCATCTTAAAGTTGAGATGAGATCTTCTCCAACAGAAGACCCTACGCACAGGGAGGGAGAGGAGGAAGTGGAAACTCAAATCCAGCGCAATCAGAGCAGCAAGTGTGTTTTGGCAGACTTCTGCATCAATTTTAATGGTTTTGGGTTGGTTTTTTTTGCCCTGCCAGGTGTCAAAGGGTCTCTACCGGCTGCTGATTGACCTATGCATCCTGCGGCACATCCAGAGTCCTGATGGCCTGGTCTGGAAATGCAAACCCTCTCACCTTTACTTGATTGAGTACCTGGCAAAAAGGAAAGGTGTTAGCAGTATGAGGAAGCAAGAGGTATGTTGGGGGTCTGTGCTGGGGCTGGAGGAACTGTTAAGGCTGAGCATGAGTAAAGCTCCTAAACTCTGATGTCTCCACTGGAGTGATGCAGAATTTAGAGTCTGTCTCTCCAGTTGGGGCAACGTCTCACCGACATAGAAGCAACCAGGTCAAATACATCTCTACTCAAAGTGAAATATCAGGTCTGGCACTGAGTTTTGGAGGAAAAAGGAAGCTTTTTTCATCCCAATTTTTCTGTAACTTGAACCTCACGCGTGTTTTCAAAGCCAGTTTGCCCCTGAGCCATGCTTTAGTTACTGAAGATGTGAAATGCAACCCAGATTCACTAGCAGTTGATTGTCCATCTGTGGTTCCTCACCATACCTTGAATATTGACTGAGTTCAGGTCCCTCTGTCTCCAAAAGGATTTAGTGGAACAGGAGAAAGTGTAGGAGAAGCTAACAAGATCACCTGACCCAAGACAGGATGCTGGGCAAGACAGGCCTTAATGGTTATAGGGATTTCAATCCACATGAAGGCTTGGAGAAATCTTGGCATTTCTACATTTTTTCCCAACTTGCCAAACCATTTGTGACCAGGGGGAAATAAAAAAAAAATAAAAGGATGTGTGATGATGCAGGCAAGTGTGGGAGGTTGGAGAATGGTTCTCGTGTTGATTTGTGTCCTCTTGCTTTTAGATGTCCATTGAAATGGAAGAAAAATTCCTGGACCTTTTTCCTACCGTGGAGTGTGTATCGCCACTGCAGGTGCTCAATTCGCTGGGAGATCCCAGCTCTGTCCCTCCTGCGGAACTGAGGGAGGAACAGTTTGACCGGGACAAGCTGAATAGTGAAGTTTTCCAAAGGTCCTACCAATACCTCAGCAGATACAAACGAAAGGAAAATCTTGACTGTTTCACTTTTGTCCCTGGAAGGATCGAAGGGACAGAGAAAGAATGCCTGGCGTGCTTGATGGAGTTCTGTGGGAGAAGTGACCCCTCCTGGACTGAGCTCAGCAACTTCACACACTTCTTGAACTTCCAGCTAAGAATGTGTGAGCAATCAGTCTTCTTCAGTCCGGTGGTTGGAGCGGAGTTCCGCGGCTTCAAAACCTTCGTCATCAAGTTCATGGTTGCCATGTCCAAGGACTTTGCCATGCCTTCCCTCAACATGTCTGATGAAAGCGTGCTGAGCGAGGAGTTGAAGGAGACAGACAGTGTTTTGAGAGAGTACCAGCTAAGACGCAAGTGGGAGCAGGAGTCTCACCCTTACATAGTCTTCCACGCTGAGGGTGATTCCATGGAGTTTTTGGGTTTCCATATCAACCAGAACTTTGATGCTATTGATGCTTATTCCCAGGCTGTTTTGGAGCCGGCAGTTATAAGCAGGAATTTATACATGACCTTGGCACGCCAGAATGTTCCTTTCAATAAGAAATTTGAAACGTTACCCAGAACTGAGCAGTTGGAGGCCCTCTGCAGAGTCTTTGGTGTGAAATGCCAGGAAGATCCAGATGCTTCGTACCAGTTGACTCTGGACAACACCATGAAGATGTTGGCTATTCACCTGCGGTTTCAATGTGGCATCCCTGTGATCATCATGGGTGAAACGGGTTGTGGGAAGACGAAGCTGGTGCAGTTCATGTGCAACCTGCAAAGGGCAGGCAGGAAAGTTCAGAATATGATGGTGGTGCGCGTTCACGGCGGCACCACCAGCAAGACCATCCAGGAGAAGGTAAGGCAGGCCATGGAGCTGGCACGTGCCAACGAGGAAGAGCACAACATGGACACGGTGGTCTTCTTCGACGAAGCCAACACCTCAGAGGCCATCTTTGCAATCAAAGAGGTGCTGTGTGACCACAGCGTCAATGGAAGGCGAATTTCCACTGACCGCTTAAAAGTGGTGGCCGCTTGCAACCCTTACAAAAGACACACCAAGGACACCATTGAGAAACTGGAGAAAGCTGGCTTGGGATACCGAGTCCGGAGTGAAGACACCCCCGAGAAGCTGGGTTACATTCCTTTGCGGCAGTTGGTGTACCGGGTGCAGCCCCTTCCTCCCAGTTTATTGCCTCTGGTCTGGGATTTTGGGGAGCTAAATGAGCAGACACAAAGCCTGTACATCAGGGAGATTGTGAAGTCCACCGTGGAGACAAAGATCCCTGCAGGAAACCTGGATGTCTTCACCAATGTCATTTCAGCCTCCCAGAAGTTCCTGAGAGAGAGGAAAGATGAATGCAGAGTCGCCAGCCTCCGGGATATAGACCGCTGCATGAAAATAGTGCTCTGGTTTTATGACTTAAGAGACCTGCTTTTCCACCGGATTGATATGAAGAGGCAGCGTGAGGAGGAAGAGGGGCCAACCTTAAACGACGTGCAAAGGGCTTTGGTCCTTTCGGTAGGGGTCTGCTACTACATGTCTCTGGAGAGCCGCCGAGAGTACCTGGAGGAGGTTGCAAAGTGCTTCTCAGTCCCCGCGTCCCTGCTACAGCAAGAGATTGAGTTGTGCCAACAGGTATTTCTTGATAACCTCTCCATTCCTAAGGCGACGGCCTGCAACAACGCTCTGGGGGAGAACATTTTCATGATGGTTGTCTGCATGGACCTCCGAGTGCCGCTCTTTCTGGTGGGGAAGCCGGGGAGCTCCAAATCTCTCTCTAAAACCATTGCTGTAGATGCCATGGAAGGCGCTTTTTCCAGAAGCCCGTTGTTCAAAAGATGGAAAGAGGTCCAGCTGGTCTCCTTCCAGTGCAGCCCCCATTCGAAACCAGAAGGCATCATCTCCACTTTCCGACAATGCGCTCAGTTCCAGAAGGGCAAGAACCTGAATGAGTTTGCATCCGTAGTCCTGCTGGATGAGATCGGTCTTGCAGAAGACTCGCCCGATATGCCCTTGAAGACGCTGCATCCTCTTCTGGAAGATGGATGTGTCGATGACGAGAATCCAGAGGCTTACAAGAAAGTTGGCTTTGTGGGCATCTCCAACTGGGCCTTGGACCCTGCCAAAATGAACAGGGGCCTCCTCGTCTTTCGGACCGAACCTAGCAAGGAAGAGCTGGTCAAGACTGCCAAAGGCATCTGTGCTGACCAGCCTCACCTTGAAAGAATCGAGCATTTGTTCCCCATTCTGGCAAACTTCTACTGCAACGTGCTGAAAACACAGGAAACTGAGTTCTTTGGGCTTCGTGACTTCTACAGCTTAATCAAAATGGTTGTGTCCTACATGCAGAACACGAAGCACAGTTCTCAAGAGGAGCTCCTTGTAAAGGCCATTCAGAGAAACTTTGGAGGCTCCCAAGATATCCGTCCGCTGGAAATCTTCCGTAACTGCACCAGCGAGGTACGTCTTACCTACGCAAGGGAAACCAGCTGCATCCGTCTGCTGGAGGAAAACATGGACAAACAGCAAGCAGGATTCATGTCTCGTTACCTCCTGTTGATAACGACCAACAACGCCGCCTTTCAGATCATACAGATGACGCGGCTTATAGACGCCGGCAACTGCGACATTATATTTGGCTCTGGTTTCCCGCGGGACCAGGATTATTCCCAGGTGTGCCGCTCTGTGAACAGGGTGAAAATTTGCATGGAGATAGGCAGGCCCGTTGTCCTCCTCAACATACAGAACCTTTATGAGAGCCTTTACGATATGCTTAATCAATGCTTCGTCAGCCTGGGGGATAATTACTACGTTGACCTGGGCCTCGGCACTCATAGGGTGAAGAGCCGCGTGAAGGAGGAATTCCGGCTGATTGTTATAGAGGAGAAAAAAGTGGTGTACACGCAGTTCCCAACCCCTCTGCTGAGCCGTCTGGAGAAACACTGCTTAGACATGAACACCATCCTCAACTGGCAACAGCAAGACCTGAAGCAGGACCTGGAGAGGTGGGCCAGTCGCTTTGTCCGTATCGAGAACGCGGATTCATCTGTGGTCTGGTCCCACGCGCTCGCTCCCAAGGAACACGATGTATTCATCGGCTTCAGTGATGACACGTCCGCCACCATCATACTGGAGAGCTCCCAGCAAGCCCACTGTGGTGGCTACAAACGCTACAGAGAGCAGATCCTCTCCGCTGCCACCAGCAAACTGGTGGAGTGTGCCACTCCTGACTCCATCCTACGCCTTAAGTACACTGATCTGGAGGATGCTGAGCACATCCAGGACCTGTATTTCATTGAGCAGAGGCACAACAGCCTGGCCAGCCTCTTGGGGGAGATGATGAACCAACACAAGAAGAAAGGGAGCACCGCCGGGCTGTGCCTGCAGGTACTCGTGCTTGGTCGTAAAGCACCCAAGGGTGCTGTTTGTTTTCCTAGTGAGCGTGGTGGCTCCCTGATCTTGGTCAGAGCAGGATGATGATGGGCTTACGTCCACCCTCTTTGCCTTCGTGGTCGTCTGCAGCCAGGGTAGACTCTGCCCTTTTTTGGGAGGCGGAGAGGATCTGCTCAGCTCTGGCTGAGGCCGAGCTACTCGAGGCACCTTCCAGTTGCCTGTAGATGAGCACCAAGCCCCGATGGAGATGTCCTGGAGGATCCTGCTTGTTTGAGGCAGCAGGACAACCAGTTTTGATTTCCCTTTTTACTGCAGGTTTCTACCCATGCCAGGCTGCTAAACCAGAAGGATTTAGAAGTGTTGAGGAAGACACTCAACCTCCTGGATACAATCCACTGCCTCTTCCTAAGCCAGTTTGACACTGAACATGCTTTCCGCCAGGACCTCAGGTGGGCTCTGCTATTTCTTTTTGTTAACCTTACAGGTGATTTCCACCTCTCACAGTGCTTTGGGGTGGGGGGGTGGAGACCTTTCCAGGAGAAAGCATTAAAGAGGCCGTTTTGTTGCAGGAGTTTCTTCAGAGAGCCACAAGAAGCGAGATTGCTCCTTGTTCAGTTTCATTTTGATGAGCCGCAGAGCAGCAAAAGGCTCCTGGCATGTGCCAAGTAAGCAGCTTTCCTTTGTCCTTCGCCATCCTCCTCGTCCTCCGTCCTCCTCCTCTCTCCTTCCTTCTTCCAGGCACAACATACTTCTCAGAAACCTGTGCTGCCTTTTGGCCTTCCCCTCCTCCCCCGCCGCCCAAGGCTTGAACTGGGCTGTGCTCTGGCCTCGATTGTCTCATATGCAGCTGCGGTTGTAGCAGATTGTACCAACAATGGCTAGAAAGAATGTCTTCTTGGGGTGGCATCCACCCAAGAAAGCAGATTCAGATGACTGCGGCCTTTGGTAGGGAGGGAGATTAACCTCCGGAAGGGCTCACAGAGGGAGAAGGTGCAGTCGTTGCTTGGAGAGATAGGTCAAACGAGTCTGGAATTAACCAGCTCTGACTTTCTGGTGGTGCTTCCAGGTACTGCATCACAGACGAGCGAAGGAGGTCAGCCAGCCCTCATCTGTTGCATGTCGTGCTGATCACTAAAGTCCCGCGGGTCCTGGGAGGGTGCAGCTACCTGGCTTTTGACAGCGGTAAGGTTATGCTCACTACTTTGAGTCAGGAGAAGAGTGGGAGGGGAAGATGAAGACATGCAGTTGAAAACATGCGAAGTGGTGGATCTTCCACCTCTTGCCGTCTTCCTGCCCTGGTTGGCTGGTAAATCCGAGCAGCCAAGCTCACTGGTTTTCCAAACGGCTGATGCACCAAAAGAGAGCAGGTGGACTCATCCATCCTCTTGCCTTTCCAGGTGAGTGGAAGTCCATCCATTTGGATGACCTGATGGCCCCAGAGAACTTTAAGGTCAATCTCGGCCACCTCTCCAAAATGACCGTTGCCGAGATTTTCCTGAGCAGCTCCCTGCAGCATCTCCCAGCAGGTAAGAACTCTCTGGCCATAAACCCACCGTCTCCCCACTGCCGTCCCTTCCAGAAACCCACTGCCTCATCCTCTGATGTCCCAGAAGTCAACTCTGGGTGGCTTCTTGAATCCATGTGCTTGGTTAGAGGTGTCCAGCCAATTGCTCCCCAAGCCCGAGGGTCTCGTGACATCAAGGAGGTGATACCAAGCAATTGGGTAGCTTCCACCCCATGCCACTTTATTTCGCCCTGTTGATTGTCAAGGTGCTCCCAACAGCTCCTGTGGATGGAAGTATCTCTTGTTGGGGTTTTAACAGCTGACTTGTGTGGTTGATTGTGATTTCAGGTTCTCCAGAGGATTCTGCTGCCCTGGGAAGCCTCACCATGTCAGGTCTTTACCCAGAGGAAAATGTATGATTTTTTTTTTTTTTTAAATTTTTTCCTCCTCATTTTAGTTGCTTGTCATTGTGCAAGAACTGGCTTGGGTATCGACAGACATTTTGGGATCTGCTTTTGAAGGTCCTTGCTTGGGCTGGTACCTTGGTTGTCACAGGAAAGAATAGCTGCAGGTCTTCCTGGGTCCCCTTGTGAGGTTGAAGTAGGGTGGTGATCTCCCAGCCCCACTGTGAGTGACTGGCAAAAGACCAGGAGTCTTTTGTCACCGTCAACAAAGCTGTGTCCCTTACTAGGGGATATCAGCAGCGCTCTGTGCCCTGAGGGCTGACTTAACCAGGGGTTGCTGAGATGATGAGATGGGTACAGACCTTGGAGCCCACTCTGCTAAGTTCTGGAGAAGATGATTTCCCAGGACAAGTATCCCCAGGCAAACGAGAGCAAAGTAGTGTCAAGCAAGCAACTGACTTGTCCAGTCTTTTCCAGTCACAGTTCCTCGATGTGGATGCAATGATCAAAGGGAGCATCCAGAAGGCCGTGATCCAGCTGGAGGACAAGAAGGACAACAGCCAGCGTCCAACGGAGAGAATCAAGATCCTTCACAACTTGCTTTTCCACAGTCAGAGCAGTGGTACGTGTGAGTAGAGAGAACTAGAAGTGGCTCCTTCTTGCACGTTGCAAGCTGCATGGCTGGAAGAAGACACCAAACAGGTTAAGAGCCAGTTCTGGTGTCCTTCAAAGCCATTGTGGGTGGAGGAGCACCCAGGAGACAGAGGGTGAGGTTGCATGGGACCTCCTTCACCTCGCTGCACAGTCCCTCGTGTGCACAATCAGAATCTGTACTAAACCCCAAAGCTTTGCTGCAGACCTTGGTAGATGATCCCAGGCAGATGTCACTTCCCAGTGGAAGTGAATTTCTGCATAGGACTGATAAAAAATTATGAGGTGGTGTGATTTTTTTGAGTGAAAAACTGGCAACCAGAGTCCCTTGTAGGTTTTTGATGGAGTCTTCTACCTGGAGATGAGCACCAGGAGGGTTTTAACCAGCGCTGTTTTGTGATTAGTTTCCAGCCACTTTATGACCATCCTGAAGAAGAGAATTTGTTGCCTCCTACAAGAACGAGAGAAACTGATCCACGAGCCAAGGGCTTGGATTTTCCGCAGGGCTCTTTCTACCACCTTCATCCTGGAAGACACGTCGTTCAGGTAGTGCTGGCTGTGGGCCACCTTCCTAATGTCGAGTAGTTCTGTTCCTAACATGGCTCTGTGTGAAGTGCGAGGCACCTTGCTTAAACACCAAGATATGACAACCAAGAAGCATCTAAATAAATATGTGGGGGGTTTTACCAGCCTAGGACGAGGTAGGGGCTTGCAGAAAGGTCATAGTCAGTCTCAAAAGTAAAAAAATTAATTAAGAGCGCTGTTGACGTTGAGGAAGCTTCTTTTGGAAGGGCTTTTCTGGAAGCAAAACAACATTGCTTCACTGTGAGATAGGCAAGGATGGTTAGTGTCAAGCCTGGACGTCCACATTTGGCATCTTCAGAAGCGGTTGGGTTGTTTTGGTTGACTCGTGGGTCTTCAAGACCGATGCTGTCCCCTGGGCAGAGGAGGGTTTCTTGGTGGGAGGCAGGAAAGTGATGTGACAAGCCACGTCACCTCCTTTTTCAGGCAAGCACTCTGGACATACCTGGAAGACATTGTGGCAAACATCTTTGCCCAAATTCTCGCTGTGGTGGATGCCAACAACAACCTGGATCTCTTCTCTCAAAGCGCTCCACTCACAGAACTGTGGCTCCAGATGTTCCAAGAAGAAACAGTCCTAAAAATTAAATACACCAGCAAGTAAGAGACGGGGTGTAAATGTACAGTGAGAAGGTTTTCCTTGGGAGAGTAAAAGCTGGTGTTAGTAGCGAAACAGTAGCTCATGCTTGAGGTGCAGATGTCTATAACCTAGCTGTGGAAGGTCTTGGATGTCAAGCCACTGACACCAAAACTTCCCTGTTGTTTTAAGCTGTCAGCAAAATTGGCTCCTTCCTTGCTCTTGCCCAGTTTTCCCTGACTTTCCTACCAAATTTCTCTCCAGGTTTCTAAACTTTAAAGAGAACACACATCAGTGGGAGTTGGGAACTTCTCTGAGGTGGTCCACCTACAGTTTGTTGCACAATTTAATGCTTCTTTCTGCGCTGTTTGAATTCAAGGCTGGCAGATGCTAAGATTTCCGTGTTGTCCATGACTGAAGACCCCAACACCTCCCTCTTCTGCCTGTTCCCATTCAGTTGGGTTTTGAAAGCCTACCTGGATGACATATGGGAGAAGGTCTATCATATGAAAGGTAACATCAGACTTTCCAGAGGGAGCTTTAACCCAACAAAGCTGCCAAAAATCTGCATTCTTAGTAGGAGAAACCATGGGGACTGTGTTCCTCACTCAAATGACCCAGAACTCTTCTGGGGTGCATCTCTTCTGCATTATGCAGAGATGCTATAATGCATCTCTTCTGCATTATATCTATGTTGATATATAGGTATTATTTCAATATGTGTGATACCATTCCAGTGGAGGCATTGTGCCTCTTCACCTGTGGCCTTGCACTTGGCCACACGTCCACCTCGGTTTTAACGAGGAGCTCCCATTTTCTGCTAAGCAGCCATAACTCTCTTGGCTCTCCCTTCTAGATAAGCCCAAGAAGCCGACGGAGGAAGTGGTCATATTCTATCAAAACTTCGTCAAGAAGGTCTTGATGCCGGATGGCAGCAATCTAGACTTGCTACGCTGCTACACCAATGACTTCCTCAGCATGGCTTTTCCTCGACAAGATTTCTCTGTCTGTGAGGTGAGTAGGGTTACATAGAGCACTGTCTTCAACTGGTGTTGGCTTTGCCCTAGTCCTATCCTTCCTGGCCAAATCTGGTGTTTTGATAAACCCTCCCATGTGCTTCTCC
The DNA here is from genome assembly GCA_035590195.1 of Aviceda cuculoides. Classification (NCBI taxonomy): domain Eukaryota; kingdom Metazoa; phylum Chordata; class Aves; order Accipitriformes; family Accipitridae; genus Aviceda; species Aviceda cuculoides. The sequence continues at coordinate 23,555 of JAVJGG010004958.1, forward strand.
TCAACTGTTGTGAATGTTCAGTCTTAATTCCACCTTGAGGACTATTTTTGATGAGGAAACTTCATACAGGATACAACAGCAATGCTGAGCATCCCACCTTAGTCCCCTTGCTGTTTGCTTTGAGCGGAAGTAATGCCTTTTATTTTACCTGCAGATTCTCTCAAAGGTTTTCCTCGCCAACGCAGCACAACTCTGCTCCTCCGTGGGCAGGGGGGAGATGGGCTTTTCCCCAGTTTGGCTTCACGTAGAATATTTCTACCTCCGAGACGATTATCAGCTCTTCGTTGACATAGCAAAAAGCAATGACGCTGTTGTAGGCGAGTTGCAGGCAATGTATGAGAAGCCGACCCCAGTAATGGTGAGGAAAGAGCTGTGTTTGCCCTCTAACCCTTCTCCTATGGCACTCGAACATCATGGTCTTCAGAACTTCTGTCATTTGATTACATACTCTGTAATTAGTAAGAAGTCCTTGTGTTTGTGTCAGTCTGGGTAGCACGTTGAAGTCCCCTTAGACACTTTGACCCTAGAGGTGGGTGGGATTCGTTGTGTCGTGCTTCAGTGGTGGGCTCCAGCTCTTTAGCTTGCCACATCCTTGTGGAGATGTCTGCATCCCTCTGAAGATGCTCATTGCTTCGAGCAGCAAGCTGGGGTTTTTAGAGAACTCCCCATGGTGATTCCGAGATCATTCTTTCTCCAAGGCGCGGTGAGGCTCATTAAAGCCCTTCCCGGTTTACAGATGCCACGACTTCACCCATAAAAGTCCATTTCTTTCTAACGTAGCCCTGTCAACTACTCCAAAAGTTGTACCGGCATCTAGTCGTGCAGTGTCCCTTCCCTCTGTGCCACCCACCAGTGAGGTCAGTTCTTTACCTAGACTCTTTTTCTCTCTCTTTGCAAATGTCATTTCAGTTTGTCACTCTTGATGCTTTGAACATTCTCCTGAAGAAAGTGCAGCCCTCTGAAAATGGACTTTTGCCCTTTGATGCCTGCATAGCATGGCTCGAAAGCGTCAAGTCCATCAAGCCCTGGGTGGAGTGGATCAGTCTGGACAACTACCAGCTTCAGTTCTACCAGGAGAAGAAGGAACTCCTAGACAGTGTGTTGTAAGTTCAGTCGCTCTCTGTTGACAGTAGTGCAAGCAAACTTCTTGACGTCTATAGGTCGGGTGAACTGAAGCCACCCTCCTCCTGGGGAGCCGGAGTCACAAATTCTCCAACCGTCCACTCCTTCCTGGTCCTTCCTCATTATCACAAACACGGTGGCGAAGAGGCTCCAAAAAAAAGTGGTGGATATTTCACCGTGATCCAATTGCTTAGTTCTGGTGGAATTTCTCCTTGCATGCTTGACGGTGCCAAAATGTTTTCTGGAGTGGGACAAGTAGGTCTCTCCAGAGACAGCACCCAGAAATGGGCTGGCATTTTGGGTTTCGCCCAAGGTTTGTTGAAACAAGCGGTGTAGACAGGACTATGCCATATCTTTCTCCCTCTAATGCAATCTCAGGAGGTCTTGTGTCCTCAAGTGACCACATGCTATGCGGGATGAGTCACAGAAATACCAGTGGAATCGGACCTCGGGAGCTCTGTGGTCCAACCTGACTGGCATCCTTTGGGGTGTGTGTTTTACAGACATCGCTGGACCTGCACCAACATTGTCTACATGTTGATTGACCACCTGCTGCACAACGAGACACAAATAGATGAGAAACTCTTGAGGCTTGTGGTGAAGCAGTTCATCTTCCTCTGGAATGTAGGTGTTTCCTGGGGCAGCTCACGGCTGTGAAGCTTGGGAGGGGAGGGCTCTTCTCTTCCAGGAGATGTCTGATCCCAGCTGTAAGGAGGGCTTAGGAATGGGAGAAGGCTGGAAACACCATTCAAGGGACAAATGCTACTTGGATTCAGAATCCAAAATGAGGATTCGAAATCAAGGAAGGCTTCCTTCAGAATTTAAAGGGTTGATCCCAGTCGCTTACCCTCAGTGGTCCAGGCAGAGACATCCATACTTGGATCTGCTTAATTCTGCTGTCTAACCCTGTGTCCCTGCAGCACTGACATCCCATAATGTTTTTCCTCCACGTACCGGAGAGGTGTCTCTGCTGAACTTGCACCCTTGCCTTTTGCAGCGCCTCTACGCAAGCCAGAGATTTGAACCGGAGAAGACTTTTAATTTGGTGACAAAAGTGCTGAAGAAATGCAACGAGAATGCTGATGTTGTGTATCTGGTGTAAGTCCGAGCTGAAAAAAAAGTTGACTTTGGGGTCCTTCTCCATCAATGCAGTGTTCATAAAAGGTGGGGGAAATATGTCAGCACTAGGGGTGGACCTCATTGGGCCGAAGGGAGGCCACGCTGCTGAAGCCAAGGGGTGAGAGCCTGTCTTGGAGGTGACGAATTGTCTCTGGAGGAACTTCATCCCCATGTAGCTTCATCCCCACCCCAGGGTGTACGTTAGGCAGGAGCCAGCCCTCTAATCCGGCAGCAGCCCTGAGCTGCTTCTGCTTGTGGTGGTGTCTCTCAGGAAGGGCGTGAAGGAATGCAAGAGCTGCCTGCGGGAGATCACAGACCCGGCAGAGCTGCCCTGCGGCCACATCTTCTGCACTCACTGCATCCTGGAGTGGACGAACAAGCAGTGTAAGATCTGCAAGAAGGAATTCCCGGAGGATTACACGCCCACAGCTTCAGAGGCCACGAGGTATCCTGGCACTGGCAAAAACCTGCCTGTATCCAGTGTCCTCATGTTAAATATTGGGACGGAAGATGGCTGGTGCCTGAACAAATGGCCATCTTGTCTTCCTGGTTTCAGTCCTGTGCTCTGCGGAGAGAGGGATGTCGTTTCTTTCCTTGGCTGGAGGTTGACCACGAGTCTTGGTTTTCTTCTTCCCTCCAGGGAAGCTGTCGACTGTCACAACAAATTCAGGAGGAAATGCAACTCCTTCTTCATTGAGTTCATCGCCATGTACTTTTTGGGAGACAGAGAGACGCCGTCTGCCGAAATCATTCAGCGACTGATACAGTTTGTGGCTTGCAAACCCAACCCTGAGCATCAGGCAGGGAAAAGGGGTAAACCAGCTTGATTCTGCTCTACCCAGGTTTGACCTTGCGCTCTTGGAAGTCAAATAATGGATGTCATTCTTCCTTCCTAGTGTACAAGCCAAAAAGCGAGTTGTCGCCCTTCGAAGAGTGCATGGACACTAGTCCTACCGTCCAGTCCTCCCTCCTGAAGCTGCTGCTGCGATGCGGGTCAGCTCTGAGGTTGCTCCCAAACCCTGCTGCTGAACCCCTTGGCTACGTGGATGCTGATGCTTTATGTCCTTTTCTGCCCTAGGTTCAACAATGTCAAGGTTCACTTGGAAGAATACCTGTCCCAGATGGAGGAAAAGATAATATCCAACCAAAGCAACATGGACCATTTCTACTTCATGGTGGTGCACTGTCTGGAGGTAAGCGCCTGTTGGGTTGCACTGAGAATCCCGACGAACACCGTAACTTGGAGCCACCACCCCAGCTAAAACCTGTTAATCACCTTAATTACCCCTTCTCCACGTATTTTTATGGATGAGGAACCAAAGGAGGAGCTCACCTTAAAGATGAGGAGAAGGCACAAGGAAGGAGGAGGAGCTGCTCAGTTATAACACACCTTCAGACTCTTAAAAATTGCCTCTCTCTCTTGAGCAGGATTTTATGTATCCATCTTCTGAAGAAGACATCAGCCAGCTTGCTGAAAACTGCCTCTCCACCGCAGACCTATCTGCTTTCTGCAAGTCCGAGGTCTCAAGAATTAACACCCTCCAGTTCATTGCTCAGCTCCGCCTCTCCATCAGCCACGTGGCCACTGTGCTTGGCAGACAAATGCTTGCCGGTGAGTTCTTTTGCTTAGTGTAGCATGAGAACTGTGCCTACCCCTAAGCAGATCTAGAACAAGCCCCGGAAAAGTCTAGCCTTGAAGGTTTTTGCTGGAAAATTACTCTTTTTATGAAAATTGAAGTTGTTTTGGACAAACTTCCCAGCTCTGCAGTCCCCAGACTCACTGTGTTCTCCCAAGTATTTCCCGACATATTAAGGGACCCTCTGTACATTGGCTTGAAGCCATGTTTCAACCTGTGGGGAGAAGATCCTGCTGCACCCTAGATCCTACTACAGCCTGAATGGCTGTAGGGGCTGTGTTGGTGAAGGATGTGTGTGACATGCCTCCCCTGGGGACTGGGCATAACGAGAAACCTGCTTTCCAGCTGCAGATCCCAATGCACCCACCGCCGATGGGAACGAGAAAGAGCAAGACCTGGTGAATGCAATGAAGCGGCTGGTTGTGAAGGCACCGACTCCATGGCCTCAGGTGTTCCTCATCAGAAATCTCTGTGACCTCTGTGGGCTCAGCTCTATGTGGAAGATCCTCCAGCTGGAGAAGTGGATTTTACCCCAAGGGGTAGAAATTTCGCAGGTGGGTTATTTCTCAAAAGCCTTGTGCCAAAGCAGAGCTGAGGGGGTGGGATTTGCCGAGCTCGAGCCCTGTAAAATGGACTCATGGGGCTCCCTTCCAGCTGAGGAGAATGACAGGCCCTTGTAGGCTGCAGTCAGCTTCCTCTTCGTGCCCTTCCGCTTGCTTCTTAGGATAACAATGTGCATCTGTATTTTTCAGGACAGAAGCGCCTGGTCAAATACAACACAGATGTTTGCAGTGCTGGAGAAAGCCCAAAACCAGCTAAAAAGCAAAGATTCTGCAGAAAACCAGAGCTTGACTGTGAGTATTGGTTGTGTCTCCAGCGGGAGGTTTCCACAGTTTGCGGTCTGCAACCGTCGGTTGGTCTGGAACGTCCTGGAAACAGAAGGTTTCCATCTGCATTGATGGAGAGCTGTGGCAGCTCCCTGCTGTGGGGGGACACAAATGGGACTTCGCACGGACGCTGAAACTCAGCGGGGAAGCCAGAAGACCCCTCACGGGGAGGTGCCGTGCTGCTTGCCTTTGCTTATGTCCATTTTGTTCGACTTTCATAGTCTGTCATGAGACAAATGGAGAACATCCTCCGATTGCCGTCCGTCCCAGATGAGCTGCTGGAAGACAAACTGAAGAGGATCATGGATGCGTTGGGTGACGGTGAAGACCCAGGCCTGCTGGAGCTGGTCTTCCACACTGCGCTCATTCTGATCGTGTTCCCAAGCCACATCACTCACCTCTTCAGGAACATCTGTTTCAAGCCTGACGTGGTGAAGGTGAGTCGTGAGGCCAAGGTGCACAGCGCTCTTAAACCCGCTGTCCTGGTGCACCGTGTCCTGGCAGACAGGCTTTGTTTCGGTCAGCTTGTCATCCTGTAGATCGTTGTTCCTCTTCCTTCTCGTTCCTTGGGCTGAGAAGTAACTGTGACCATCCGTCCTGATCTACTTCAAATGTGGATGAGATAGATGGTTTACGGGAGATGCCTGTCTCTCTACTGACTTGAGGGGTGCTGGGGGCCCGGCAGAGCTTCATTGGCGGGGATGAGGTGGTTTGAATCCCAGCCTGAGCACCCTCCTTCTGCCAAAGGTCTTCCATCGCTCAGATGATGGTGGAGAGGCTCATTCCTGAGCTGGGACTTCCCCTTGGTTCTATCCATGCATGAGTTGTTGCTGTTATCTGAGGGCTGCAGGAAGCAACCGGGACATCGTGCTGCTTTTCCCGGAAGCGAAGTTTTTTTGGAGGTTCAGTGGAACCTCTGGATTCTCCCCCTTCCCATCAAGGCCGTGTTTGGCCCATGGTGTATTCAGTTCCAGAATCAAAACTCAAAAATAACTGGGGCTCTTGGGGACGACTTTGCTCATGTCTGGTCATTTCAGCCTCGCATTTCCCTGTCTGATGTACCTTGGTCCCTCACTTGGTCCCCATTCCCCCACCAGAAGTTTCTCCCTGATGACAGTGGCCTTGCAGGAGGGGACCCTTCCTCCCCACTCCTTGCTTTAGAAGCAGAATTGCTCCTCAGATAGGTGGGAAGCGAGCTAAGACAATGGTTACCCCACACCTCATTTTCTATTGCCTTTTCCTTTCCAAGGGATCCTACCTTCCCACCATGCCTGGAGACCTGCTTTTTGATGAGGAGAACTGGAAAATGGGTACATCGGAAAAAATTTGGAGTAAGTATTGGGGGAATCTTGCTGGTCCTGTGCATGCAGGGGATCCATTGGCAACTGATTGAGATGGGCCAGGGGACGGAGGGAGGGGATTAAAGAGTCCTGAAAGCCATCTCTGTCCTTCTGTTGAGTCCTTCATGATCTTCACCTGGGCGGAGCAACTTTGGGTCCCTTTTCAACCAGCTCTGCGAGAGGCACATGGTAGGGCTGGGTGCCGGGAGATGGGAGCCAGGCCTGTCACCCTCTCAGAGAGCCTCTGGCCACGTTCCCATCATGGAGGTTGTTGTGGGAGGCGACTGATTGACCATATCTTCTTTTCACATGTAGCTTGTCAGTGTGGCTCGTACTGGATTGTCACAGGCGTAAGTGTCTCCTCATGGCTGACGGTTCTCTGTTGTCTCCTCATAGCTGTCGGTTCTCTGTCACCTCCTCATCGCTTCTCTGTCACCTCCTTGGGGAAAAAGACAGGCTTGGGATGAGCTTCTCGAGTCTTCTCCTGGCTCCCAGAGCTGCCCCATCCCCTTTGCACCATCTCAAAACACATCTTGTCCTCTTGGCTGGCTGCTTCTACTGGGTGATCTACTGGGTGACCTCCTCCTGCTGCCCTGCTCCCCTCATAATGTGGCCTCCAGTGTCACCTCTGTGCCAAGTGGTCCTTTAGCTGTGAGAGCAGCTGTGAGGCTCAGAAGCCACGTGGGCTCTTCTCCGAGCCGTTTGGGTTCATCTCCCAGCGAGATGCTAGGCTAAATGGAGCTGGAATTTGTCTCTCCCCGTGGGAGCAGTGGAGCGAAGCAGGTGCTTCCAGATCTCCGTTAGTCTTACCCCCAAATTGATGCCTAGACATGTACTGCTGGCTGTAGGAGGAACCTGGTCGGTCTGGAGATGTTTGCTCGTAGGCACGTGTCTTCTCCTGCCTCTCATTAGCTGTTGCAATGCCCTCACGCAGAAAGCCAGGTGGAGGACAGGGAAACCACCTGGCTGCCCTTGGCTTTTGCTAGATGCCTTCATCACCTGTCTGACCTTCCAGCCTTCTCTCTCACTCCATCCTCATGTGTCCAAATGCAGTGCGGGCTTCCCATGGAAATGAAGAAATGTAAATGCGGTGCTGTCGTTGGGGGAAGTAACCACAAACCTCGGGCAGGCTTCACGCAGAAGGAAATGTAAGTCAAGCCTCCCGGCTTCAAAGCCCCAGAGGGCTTCACCCGTCCAGCCTAACCCTTCTGCAGAGCCATGGGCATGGGGAAAATGCCACGGTTGGCCAGAGCAAAGGTCTCTGCGTCCCGCGGTCCCATCGCAGGACCCAGGAGAAGTCATGGTGGGTAATTGCTCTTTCTGAATGCAGCACCAAGGACAAAACAGAGAAAGGGTACATCCTGGAGAGCCCTGCCTTGCGGAGAAACGAGCTGGAGAGGTGCCTGTCTCCTGCCTGCGTCGGTCTGGCGAGAGCTCTGCTCCATTCATCCCTCCTGCTGGGGATCCACGCTGACAAAAGGGTGAGCGACCACCACGGCGTGAGGAGCGTTGGGCCTAGCTTGGGAGGAGAGACATTCCTGAGAGCCTAAGAGAAGAACCTGCTCTGTGTTCCAGGCAATTCGAGACCTGATGAAAGAGCAACCAGAGGATGTGGAAGAGTTCTTCTGGGGCCACCTTCGGAAAGATGTGGCGTGCCTGGCAGAAGCACTCGGCAGGAATGTGGAGGATGCCGTGTTGACTGTCCATTTGTTTCTACAGCACCTGAGCAACGACAGCCTAGCAGGTAGAGAGATTCTGGGAAACTCTGGGAGGTCACCAGCGGGCTTGTGGTGGTTGGGTTTTAACCGGGACTAGCGTCCTTGGTTCCTCCTTCCTAGGACAGTCTCCATCCCGGGAAACTGGTGAGAAGACAAGAAGGACCATGAGGGCAGTGAGCTCATTCAAAGCACTCAGGCCAAACCAGCTTGAGGGCGTGAGGAGATTGGGAGATAGTTTGCTCCAAGGAGGCATCTGCGTCATCCCTTCCGCTATCAGTTCCTCTTATTTCTACATCTTCTTGCTCCTCGCTGTCAAGAAACCCAGCAAAGCTCTGGGCAGACACCAGGGTCTACAGCGTAAAAGCTCACGTATTTCTTTGTGTCTTCTACAGATGAGAGTGTGGCCTTGAGCATCCTGCGTGAGAAAAAGGACCGAGAAGAATGGGAAACCTCCTTCAAAGCCCTGGCTCAGCCCTTCTTCCAGGTACGCCTGCGCCCAGCTGCTGCTCACAGGTATTGCGTACCCAAAGCGCTGCTTTGCTGGTGGTCCTGTCCGTGTCCAGAGATACTTGCTGAGCTCAGGGCATTCCCACACAGAAGAAAAAGAGGTTTATCCCCTCTCCTTTGAACTGGGACCTTGTGCTGGTGCGGTGTCCTGCTCTGTTCCTGCAGAGAGGTGGCTTTTGGGATGCTTTTGATACACCAGTTCAGATCCTCCTTGGAAAGCAGTTGGGTTTCTTGCCTTGGAGAAAATCACCCGTGGGTTTCTCCCTGGGCAGTTCTGTTCTTGTCCCTGTGGTGGCAAGTTCTCACTGTCCCCCCCCGCCCACTTCTCCAGAGCCCTTGTTGCTTTTCTTGGCTTTAAGACCCCGTGAACCCCCGCCTCAGGCTGCTTGGGTAACCAGGGCTGCCTCTTGATGACCCTTGGGTTCTTGCAGGAATTGGAGCAGACCCTTAATTCTGTCAAGGAGCAGAGGATGAATGGAGGTCCCCATGGCTCCAGCATCCTCCTGAAAATAGCTTACGGCCAGACACCGCCTTTCCAAGACCTGCCGAGGCAGGGCTTGATCAACCAGCCCTGCATGTGGAGATTTGAACAGAAGATGACCATCCAGACCGTGATGCATTTCCTGCAGCAGGAAGATAGAGGGGGCACTGGAAATCCGTACCCCATTCTACTGGAGCTCCTTTCGAAGGTTAGCTGTGGGAACATCCCCTCTACACCAAAGCAAGTGTGGTAGATTCAGCGTGGTTGGTGCCTGTGAGGCACTGGCGTAACTTTTTTTCCCCTCTGTTTCTTTTGGAGCATCCAAGCAAGACAAGGTCCTCCTCCAGTGCCAGGTGGGAGCCCAATCCCTTGAATCACACTGAATTTTCTCTTCCAGCTTGAGAACATCTCACACGTCCGACACCTGCCCGACATTTTCCGTCTGCAGAATGCCCTGATCCACTTCTTCCAGAACAGCCATAAAGGGGAAAAGTACACAGTCCGGCAATTCCTGGACCAGCCTGAACTTTCAGGTGCAATATGGAATTCCGTCATGCCTGGGATGTGGGCGTTAGACACCCCTCAGCACCCAGATGCTCCGCTGAGAAGCCGCTGCCGTAGTTTGCGTGGTGAAGCCAACCTGGCCAACGCTAGAGCATCCCATGGAGGCTGGGGGTGCCTCTGCAGGAGCAGTTTTGAGGGGGGGAAATTTAGGAGAGGGTGGAGGTCTGAGGCATTGAGATGGATCTGGGGCAGATCCTTTCTCCTGAGGGATTTGGTGCTTGGTGAGGTTCTGCTGCTGTGAGCGAGCGAGATAGGTGAGACGGGCTTTTCACCTCTGAAGTCACAGTGCCTGGTTGATTGATGTCACACCTGGTTGATTGATGTCACACCTTGTTGATCGATGTCACACCTAGTCTCATGCCGGCTGGAAGCTTGGCTCGAGCCAAGGCACAGCACGGTGTGGGCCGACACCTCCAGTGACGGATCTGTTGGGAGATGTCCTTTGACCTGACGTGTCTCCTGGGAGGATGCCTTGATGGGGCTGTTTTCTCCTCTCTCCGTGTCCACAGAGGACCAGCGTTTGGCTTTCAGAAGAGCTATAGAGACAATCCAGAAAGTTTGGAGCAATATTAAGATGAACCCGGCCAGCTCAGGTTCGTGGTCATCCCCAGGATGTCCCGTCCTTCTTTCCTTGGCCGTTTCTTCCGGAGCTGCTCTGAAGCTAAGCTGCTTTCTGCAATGACCCTAGCAAAATTGCTGAGCTCGCTTGCTTTCCACCTGCTTAAAACCCTTCTGAAAATATAAAACCTAATTAAAAAAAACCCACCTTCCAAGACCTCAACAAAAGGGAGAAATCTCCCCAGGAATCCATCCGGCAGGTAGAAGCCCATTCTGCCCTTTTACAGGCATCACCGTCCTGCCGGACCTCTCGCCGAATGACATCAATGTCAACGCTGCTGTCCGTCACCTCCTCCCCACCCAACCATCCATCAGCCACCTGGTGACCATGTTCCTCATACAGCTGCAAAACAACTGCATTGACACAGCTGCGCAGGTCACCAGGGAGAGGCAACGGTAGGTCTCCAGCCGTTTGCCCTAGGGCCTGTCCATCTCCTCTGCCCTCCATAAAGTCTCCACGAGAGGTTTTCGGGACTGGTGTGGGACTTGCAGCGGAGCTGTGGCGGCCAGATGATGCCATTGCAAGGTCGTGGTGGCTTGGCATTCAGTGAAGCAGGTCCTCGATGGCGGAGTAGGACGAGGCGAGAGGTCCTGTAACTGCCCAGGGCAACCTTTTCTCTCCCAGGTCCATCTCTGCAGAAGAGGTGAAGCCCTCCTCCGTGCTGGCCATAACCAAGAGCGATCTGGTGACCATGGCGCTTACCAACTTGCAGTACGAGATAGACGAAGACGGCACCAAGACGACCTACTTCGACTTCCAGATGCTGCAGCGGCAAGTGGTTCATCGCTTCATCAGCGGGAAGCCCCTTATCAAGGCTCAGGTGAGCTCAGCGCTGGCCAAGTTGTGTTGTCCCAGGTCAGCAGTTATCCTGCAGCAAACTGGGGTCAGTTTCCAGCTTCTTCTGTGTGCCTTTCTGGAGTCAGTAGGCTCAACAGAAGACACTGGCAGATGCCTGCTCTGCGTCTGTCTCTGTTCCTCGAGTTTTGAAGGAGTGTCATGGCCAGAAACCACTGCTGTGGTCGGGAAATGGTGGCCTGGAAGGTAGTGTGAGGACCTACAGCCCTGTCTTTGTTTTTGTGAAGGGGAAGCCAACCTGGTTTCTTTGAGAAGGCGGGAGGAGTTGGGAGCTGTTCGAAGAACTTCAAGAGGCATCTTCCAGGGTTATGTATGGTCTGAAGTGGGACTCGGAACCACCTGGGTGGAGCACATCTCTTCTGGCTGGGGCTGCTGGTCTCCATTCTGTGAAAATAGAGCCTGGAGGTGGTGGGAGAAGGGGACTTGGGGAGACTAGCAGAACCCTTTGGGACATCCCATGGATTCAGATCTGCCCAGCTGAGCTTCTCTGCCGGCGTGACACCAGGCGTGTTCATAACCATCTGTCCCAAACCCTTTCCAGACGGCTCCATCCATTGCCCTCAACAACGTGAGGACCCTCCAGGCCACCAAGATGAAAGTCAGGGATCAAGTGCCCCAGGTAGGAAAAGGATCACCGCTCATCTTCTCCATCCAACCCTGAGGTCTCCCCCTCAAGTTCCATGTCATGATGGGGGCTCGCAGACAGGGCAGATGCGTGGGAAGACCCACAGCCAACTCAAGCAGGGGGTTGGAGACCCAGCAGGCCCCGCTTCTCCTGTCCCAGGGGGCTGAGCAGGCTGGAAGGGCAGCACATTGCGGCAGTCTCAGCTTTTCGCCAGGTTCACATCCTTGCTGTTCTTGCCGCCAGGAGCTGCTCAGCATCAACCAACAGAAGCGCATCATGGAAGAGGCCTGTTCGGTCAACGCCCTCTCTAAGGCCTTGGCCACACTGAAGGTGGCTGCCGAGTTCCTGGCTGTGACGGGTGGTCAGCCAGAGTGCCCGCTGCCTGACTATGTCCGGGAGGATCTGAGGATGGTCGCCGGTGCAAAGCAGTTCCGCGACCTGCCGGTAAGCAAGGGGTTTGGGGCTTGTGGGAAGTGGGACATTCATAGCTTCACCCCTGCCCCTCGTGGCAGAGCTTTGCATCTCCCGTGGCTCCCACCACCTTCACATGCTCCAAGGTCCCCGAGTCTAGTATCTGGGGAGGCTTGGGGCTCTCCCGCTGGGAGCAAAGAGGTCCTGGGCCCCCCCAGGTGGGTTTAAAAGCTTGGCTGGGCAGTGCCAGGTCTTCGTGCTGTGTCCACCAAGACCTTGGGGACACCTCGGGCACTGTGGATGACCAGGGGCACCTCCCCAGGCAACGCCAGCGATCCGGCAGCCAAGGGTTTGTAGACACGCCCACCTGGATTCGTGAACTGGGCAGCCGAGGTGTGCCTGTCGGGGCATGTTGGTGGCCCAACATGTTCTCCAGGACGTGCCGGAGTTAAGCATGGACAGGACCTTTCTAAGGAGATGAAGGCCCGTGCCACTCTGTCCTTCTTCTTCAGGTAGTGCCCAACACCCGGCTGAAGCACATCCTGTCGCTGTGGCAGGTCCTGGCAGCTCGCAGGTCCATGCTCTTGGTACAGATGAACCAGGTGAGGGAGATGAGGTTGGGGGAGGAGATAGGGTTTGCCCCCGCGGCAGGAGAAAGGAAATAATGTTGCTGCAGCCAGGCGGTGTTTTTGACATCCCTGTCTCACCCTTTCCCTGGGTGAAATCAAGGTCTCTGGCTCATCTGGAAAATAATCCACGCCCCCCCCGGGTACTTTCAAAGCTGGCTCAGGTCTTGGAAGCTCTCTGGTGGCCCCAATACAAGGTTCGAGGACACACGGGGCTTGTGGTTCTTCTTCCTGTATCAGATGTTACCTCCAGAGCCACCTGGGTAGGGTGTGCTGGGGTCTCCCTGGTCGCTGAAGCTGGTGGTCTTTGCAGGATCCCTTCTGCCTGGTTCCCAAGGAATTCCAAGGGCAGCTGGAGGCAAGTGAGGCAAAAGCCCTAGCCTCTGCCTTGTCCAACACCAACCTCGACCTCTTCCTCATTGAGCTGCACGAGATGATCATGGTGGCACTGTCCAGATATCAACCCGAACATGAGTAAGTCCAGGTCGTTTCCTGGGACTGCCAGAGCGGTGGCAGGAGTCGCAGCTTCCTGGGAGGGTTTGGTTGAGGAGAGACCTCGGAAGGTCTCTGGGCCGCATCCTTCTGCCCCAGGCAGGTTACTCAAGGCCTTGTCTGGTTGCGTGTTAGTGGATCTCTTGTCTTGGGAGATGCTGGTCTTGGGGGGTGTCCCAAGGCGGCATCATCCCTGGTGGGAAGAGGTTTTTCTTATGCCCGGCCATCAGCTGCCCTGTTGGCTCCTGGTGCCACTGGAGGGGGCAGCCTTTAGCACAAGGCGTTGGCCATGGTTGACCAGCAACCTTGGCCACCACTGAAAGCCAGCATTGACCAACAGCCTTGACTGAGAAAGTGCTTGTTGTTGACAGCCAACGCTGGCTATGGCTGGCCGCTGGGGGTGGTGGGCCATCCATCCCACCTCCACCTGCTCACCCCTCCGCTCTGCCTCCCCCACAGGCTGAAGGATGCCTTTATGTTCTTCCTGGAAGACAACGAAGTGCCCGCCACAACCGTGGATGCCCTCACGGATCCCCTGGACCCTGGCATTCCCGTCAAGAAGATCCTTTCTGTCTGGAGGACGGCTGCCAAGACCAGTCAAATCAACGTCCCCGCCTACAGTCAGGAGAGGCCAGCCCAAGGCAGCCATTAGCCCCTTTCTCACCACGACTCTGCTGGCGGCTCGCCCCCACAGGCACAGAGGAAAACATCTACCCCCTCATGCCATCTCTGGGGGCAACACACCAGTTGCCTGTGGGGCTCCTGGAGCAGCTCCAGCCTCCAAACCCCTGAAATCCTGCTCTCCCCACCCCTCCCCATGGCCTGAACCCTGGTGAGAAGCTCTCACCTGGACCCTACCACTTCTCCCCCTCGGTGCACCCCAAGTGTCCCTGTCCCTCCAACTGTACCGAGCCACAGCAAGAACTTGGATGGCGCGGTCGAGACGGACAAACGACATGTACGCATTCTATAGTACAAGCAAAGCAATTTATAGTAGCCTCTCTTCTGTATCCATAATTGCCACAAGCCAGCAAAGTTATACCCATTATACTTGTTACCTTTCAAATGTGTCTGTCCCTTATTGGTCAAGAAGTTGTCAGAAGTTGTTTTTCTCACCCCTCATTGGGTGGCTTTTTCAG
>JAVJGG010004959.1:0-36296 GCA_035590195.1 Aviceda cuculoides
GGGCCGGTTCGCCCCAGTTCGGCCCCGGGGAATGCCGGGCTCGCCACCACCCCTCCCTGCTCTGGCCAGCACCGGTCCTGACACTCGGTGCCCCCCAGTGCTCCTGGCTGGTGCGGTGGGACAGGCCCCGGCTGCCAGGCCCTGCCATGATGGACCCTCCATGGGGAGAACCCGCCGCTCCCGGCCCTCAACTCCCGCCGGCCCCAGCTGTGCCCTGATGACGTCTGCTGCAGAGACGTACATCCTAGAGGGTGACAGAAGTTATATTTCCTCCTGGAGGATTTGCATAAACTCATCTCATGCCATGACAATAAATTTGTACTCAATGTAAAGGGGAGGTGAATGTTACCACTTTATTTCCAAGCCCAAAATACTATGTCGTCTTAGCAAAAGAGGCTTATGGGTTGCACCGGCCTAATGCCAGCTGCCTATAACATTTACTGTCAGAAATTTTCCATACACAGGGGACTGACAGAGAGAGAAGGGAAAAAAAAAATTATTAGTTGTGCTCTTGCTGTGCAACAATGCTTTCTGGTCATATCTGTGCTTATCATAAAAGTACAGCTAAATCACAAGCCAACAAAAACCATGGAGAGACATAGAAAAGTGCCCCTAACCACAGTAGATACCACTGAGACATTAATGCAGTGATGTGAGGATACAATATTGATCAAGAAAGGAGCTCCTAATTAAGAAAACTTTGAACAGAGTCTATCTTGCATGTTATGACGCAGGTGGAACAGCAGAGAGTATTTCAGAATGCAATAATGGTTTTGTATCTTCCTTGGAGAGCTTCTGGCCACCCTGCAGACTTCAAGGTATCAGATACCAGACTCCCAAACTGGTCTGATCACAAGAAGCAATTTCTAAAAGATATTGCCTCCCACCAAAGGGGGAGTGAGGCTAGGCCTCCCAATCCGTGAGCCAGCCCACCACTGCCAATCCACATCGCATCTGCCCCAGCGGTGTCCGCTTCTGTCAGGCATCCAGCTTCAGCACTGCACCCACTGGGAGCAAAACTACTTCGCACCTCTCAGGAGTGCTCCTGAGTGTGTGCCTCGGGACACTGATTACAGACTGAGTACAAATTTGTGCTCTTGTACACTGAACTACTAATGCGGACACGTGCAAACGTGTTTCATACCTAGGAGACTGAAGAGGGAAAATCTGGGAAATTTATCTGTCAGACATGAATGTGAATTATACCTGGGTGCTAGGTGTGCATATAACAGAGTTTATTGCAATAAATTTCAAAGAAACAGTTTTACCAGTCAGAGCTAATTCAATGAAACTGAAGATTTTTCTTCCTCTGTAGAATCATTCAAATGTTTAAAAAAGTTACAATGAAACATAATGGAAACTCCTGAGTTTTAAACACTTGCAGTTTCATTTTGAAAATTCCAAATGCCATTTCAAATGTTATTTTATTCATCTGATTGATAATTTTTAGTGGTATGCATTGATAATACGACATAGAACATCTGACAATATACTGTAGGAGGGAGCAGTACAGGTGGGCTCCTTCCTCTCACCTTTCCTCTCATTTTTTCCGATAAATGGAAGGACCTAAGATTCCTCTTGCCTGCTTCTCAAAGTACCTGACAGAGGTACTGAATAAAGTTTAATTTTAATCTTAAGAATATGATATAATACATTAATTCCCTAACTGTTCCTTTTAGGACAATCCACACACTTGCAGTAAAATAAAACCTAAATTAACATTTTTCTTTCTGTAGTTGTACTTCTAATTTTTCCAATGGCATGGGTCAGATAGAAATTAACTATGTCCTTTAATTTTAATGTCAAGTGGTAATTCAATTAACTGAACAACGCACAGGATATGAGCTGATCCTTTTTGAACTTTTATAATTTGTAGAATCAGCTGCTATTTGCTGCATAGTTCAACGGATTGCATTGTTACCTGTGATGGATGCATTCGACTCCTCAACCAAACCAGCAGTAGTTTGGTACAGGCTTCAAAGGAGGTAAAGGCCTGAGCTGTAGCCGGGCCAAAAACTCTTCTAGTTTCAATCTGTTCTCTGAAAACCCACAAAGGAGCAGAGGGACACGGCGAGCACCGATGCAGATGAGCTCGGAACACCGATCGTGCAATTAACGCGTGAACAGCGGTGGGCTTTTCCAAGGCTCATTTATCAAGGACCAAAGAAAGCTGTGGTTAAAGGAGGCTCACACATACCTTTCGCACTGCATGTAATTTGGCTACAAGCCAACCACGTTATCCCATAAATATGACAGCCCAAGAGGGCCGCCTTTGAGCTCTCCCTGCTAGGCAGAGTGGCTGCGCGGCGGTGATCTCCCCTTGAGCTGGGATGCCTCGCAAGGTTGCTCCTCGAGGCAGCGAGACCTTTTACCAACAGCAGATCTTTGGTAGGCGACCAATACTGCTCATAACCTTGTAGTATGGTTACTGATTGGTGCCTTGGTAACTTTGATTTGTGTCTTGGTAACTTTGATTTGTGTCTTGGTAGTTTTCAGTCATTGTTTCTTATAGTAATAGAGTGAACCTCGCCATTGAACTTTGTTAAGTTGCACTTTTACAACATCATATTAAAACCACTTTTGCTAATACCTTAGACAGTGGTTCTTTAAATGATCTCAATCACCCATTCGTGACATTATCGTGAAAACTTCCTCTTTGGTTGAATAATGAAATCTGCCCCAGGGCTCTCTCAGTAACCTGTATCCTGTACCGTGGATACAGTGCTGCATTTCTAATGTACAACCTCCAATTGCCATGGGGGGGAAGGAGGGGTTCCTGCCATTACCAGGCTAGAGCACCTCTGATTCCCCCCCCCAGACTTGTTCCTGGGCAGTTCGCAACTTCAGATCTAGGCATGCAGCTTCTGATTAGCTTCTGAGAGATCTAGTTTCTGCTTAAATCTCAAAGTACTCGGGTTCTTTATTGTATCTAGCCCAATGAAACAATTGTGATCCTCATTCTTCTTGCCTGATGTTCCGGATTCTCTAAACAAAACCAACAAAACCACTATAATTTTAGGAATTGTCTCCACTACTGCACACAGAAAGGGCAGGCAATGAATAAATAGCACCTATTGTCACCTCGGTCAGCTAGACAGAGACCAAGTTTCTAGCACAAACCCATTCCAGAGTTGAAATACTGTGTTTTCGTCCGTCAGCAGCCAAATAACCCACAGGGCTGCAACAGTAACCTTTGTCATATCCCAGCTATGCAGAGTTTTCTGAGCTTCCTCAAGAGACTACCAGATGATTGGACCTCAGACCAGGCAAAATAAATCTGCACGTAAAAAAAGACACTATGGAATCTAAATTAGTCTGTGTCATCCAGAAAGGGAAAGGAAATTTCAAAACTATTTAAGAGGGTGAATTTATTTCTATGGCCATAGAAGAATACACAGGTCTGTTGCTGAGGATACTGACTCCAGCTAGTTCAGGTCCTTACACAGAAACATGGGGACTGGATACTTATTCTGGACATTTTCAAGACTGTAAGAGCTCATTTCTACAAACTGAAATTAATTACTAACTCTAATTATATCCCTCTTTGGTTTCTTTCGGCCTTTCTCTATAGTACATTACTATAGAAGTACAGCAGTTCTGAAAGCATAGTATTCAGCAATGAACTGAAAATTACTGCTATTATTTGAGATTGGGTTCTTTGACACAGTTTGGTTAAACAGAGATATCTCTAAATTCTAATATGTAATTTGATATCTGTATGCAAGAACATTTAATTAATTAAACATTTGTTAAACTGTAATGAGAAAGCACTTCTTGGCCAACCACAATTGAATTTCCATTATTCCCTCTAGATTTATTCTCAATTTCTCTTTTTTTCTGCAAAAATTGTTCAGGCGAATAGCAGAGATCTTTTCATTACATCATGTTTTAATGTAGAGTTCATTCCCGATCTTTCAATACATAGCTATTAAGATCTATTGATACTCCCAAGTGTTGTAACCAAAACTAGATGCCTTGAAGTTCTTAGTGAAGTGACCGACCCCCAGAACACAATTTGGAGCCTGTAATTCAGCTGCTGGAATCAGGTTACTGTGCACTGAAAGAAACAGCTGCCTTGGAAAGATGATCTGAAAAACTCACCAGTGAGGAACAACTCGGAACTACTCAACAGGGAAAAAGATGAGCTTTAAACTCCAATACCAGTCTTTCCAGGACCTCAGTGTCTGAATCAGGACTTGAAGAAAGTGTCTTCTTCCTAGAGGGGCAAGGTACCAGTAAGACTTTTTTGAAAATATTGACTGCTTTTCTAAAGTTACTGAGTTATGATGCTAACTACACTCTGTAGTAGTTAGAATACCTCTCATGAAGATCAAGGTTTAATTGAAGTGAAATTTAATCTCTACAAGAACACAAACTCCCGTCTGCCTTGTGAGAAAGGCTAAAATGAAAGGGTTAATATTCAGCTGAAATTTCAGAAATAAATAGAAGATTTGTGGGACTAGAGTAGTATACACAAAAAAGGAAAATACTTTTTGACTTAGTGGTTTTGACTTTTTTTTTAAATCCAGGGATTTAAATGTGAAATGTGTAAAATACTCCTAGCACCAGCACAGTCCTCCCTTTTCCTAAGTAACTAGCTGATAAGTAAAATCATATTTCTGATTCTCTGTGCAGCCAAGGCTCATTCTCCTTCTGGCATACTGAATCTTTTGTTACTTTCTGTGCAGTAGCCATGGTTGAACAGGAAGCAGGAGCATTATTCTAGATCCATTTAATTATTTTTTCCCCATAAATGGATGGTTAGGCACTGCCCTGTGTCTCAGAAACTGGTTTTGAGTTGC
Source organism: Aviceda cuculoides (assembly GCA_035590195.1). Classification (NCBI taxonomy): domain Eukaryota; kingdom Metazoa; phylum Chordata; class Aves; order Accipitriformes; family Accipitridae; genus Aviceda; species Aviceda cuculoides. The sequence continues at coordinate 4,803 of JAVJGG010004959.1, forward strand.
CTTTATCTGCAAATAGGTGTGGTAAGAGCCTTGGTTTCGTGGGGGTACAGTCTAACCACTGAGTACATAAAGAAAGGCAAAACTGCTACCAAAATTTTTGTAGGACAGACTCAAGAATCTTTGAGGAGCATGTTTCACGTAACAATTTTTTAGGCATACTAGGGATATGTTTATCTGACGACGCTTCCAGAGTATTTAGAAAATTCTGCACCTGATGGGCACGAGCAGGCACAGTCGCTTTGCAGCTGAAGTTTTTAAGCTGAGGACTGTTCTCGCGGCAGCTAAAGTTCTAGAGCTGCGTTTTAGCTACTGACTTCATTTAAAAAAAAAAAAAAAATTGGGGCCTTCCCCATACACCACCGTCTCCTGATTGCCACAGGGAAATTCAGAGTGACGTAGCCACAGCAGTCGGAGCCATACACTCAGGCAGCCAAGGCGCTGCCTCCTCCGGACCACGCCACGGGCTCGCAGGCCGGGCACTCGCTCCCACGGGTGAAGGAGTCTCGGTCCTGCTGGTGGGTGAACTTTAGGGAAAGCACTTCCACCCCGGGTCGGCCTTCAGCACACTGCTGGTTTCCCTGTTGTTGGCTTTCTAATATCTCGTAAGCTGACAGCAGCCTGGCTGGTCCCACCACCCCAGACCAGTCTCTGTGACTTGCTCTATATCGAAATTCAATTGTTACCTGAGTTACTATCAATTTCCTGTCTCCTACCCCAAATGTGTTATACAGATATAAAGTTGTTAAGAGTTCATCTGTGGGTTTAGTTTTCCTTTTTTTTTTTTTTTTCCATTGGTACCTAAACCGTTAGAAGAAGAAGAAGAAGCCCACAGCTTTTGGGAAAGCCTCACCTCATTAAAGTTACAGTTATTTTCCCTGTCTTCCCAACACATACCAGAATCATCTAATGATTTAAAGCTAGTAGACATGCTCAAAGTCCCACCTACATGAGCAGTGCTTTCAGGGGGATTTCACCCCATCACAGATTGCTGTTACTGATATCAACTCTACAGGATTCAGCTGAGAAGTTGCGGAGTCCCAGTCAAAATGCTGGAAAGGGATACACAATGCAGTCTTCCCCAGGACACAAATATTTTGAACAGTAGAGGTAGCAGGGGTGAGTACAGCCATTTTGAAATCAAAGTTTCTGAATTTTCTCCAAGTTTCACATGCATTCCATGTTTAAAAACTCTGCATAAAATTAGGTTTTAAACTATTCATTTTTATTCAGAATGAAGATAAATTTTTATACACAGCAGTTCAGCGAAATAGGTGTTCTGTGTGCCCATCACCCCTCCTGTTACTTTAGTGCACATCATAAAGAGGTACTCCAGCTGACCTATTTTTTAGTACCTATCACACAAAAATGAAACAATTCCCAGGTGTCCAACTTGGTACTCTTACCTAAGGCACACAAAACTAGCATAGAATTTTGAAAGTTTAATCTCAAATGGAATTTAGATGTCTCTGAGATTGCATACTCATACTTTATCTCAAAAGAAAATTCTTTTTGAGCTGCTGGTAATATTTATCTGTATGTAACTGAGATACTTCTTTCTTTATTGAATGGAAGGAATTTAAAATAGCACCAGATAAATGTTTTGAGAGATGTGGATAAAATCTAAACATAAAAGAATGAAGGCTTAAGAAATTTTCACCAACAAATGCCTTCCTTCCAAAGGTTTCAGTCTAACATCTAGGATATTGGACCTCTTAAGGTTATAGATTATTTTTTAAGTAATTTAAAATTCCTGATAAGGGGATCTTCATCACCAAACCTCCAAGTCAGAAGCCACCAATTGTTAAATCGTCATGTTCTTTTTATATGGGAGGCCAAAAGGAAAAGACCTGCTAGCTGAAAATGTTCAACATTGGTTTCTGTTCTTGTCTCGGACTGATTTGTTAAACATCGTTTGAAAACTTGGAACAAACTTCAGCCTGCTGCTATTTCTCCACCTGCTGTTTGTATCAGGGAAGCTCGCTTTTCTGATGATCCTGAAGCTCTGCCTAAAGATGATTTATTGTCTGATCTTGGCTCCTCTGGGTTTTGCTCCTCTGATGTCTTTGAGGCCCTAGGAAGTTCAGCTGAGATAACATTAACAACAATGGGCTTTTTTTTTTTTTTTTTTTCAAATTGTCCTTAGTGTAGACAAGGCCATGATTTCTGTGACATTCCCACTGCTACAACTAATTTAATACTTGGTCTTCCATAGTTCTAGGTTTAGAAATAAAGCTTGTAGTTTGAAGGCTTGTTTTTATTGCTTATTTTCTGCTCTCCCAAAGGCTGTCTTCAAATGGATCATTCTTGTGAAAAACAAAACAAGTAAGCTTTTACCCTCCTCTTTGGCATTTAACATCAATGACGTAGATTAATAAAACACCAAAAGACAGATGGATATTACGGAATTGAAGAAAATACAGACAGAAAGAACTATACTAGAAGAGAGAGAGAGATTGGTTGAGCTAATCTGCCTTTTTGATCTGCACTTTTCTAATGGTGTCCTGGTTTCAGCTGAGATAGAGTTAATTTTCTTCCAAGTAGCTGGTACGGTGCTGTGTTTTGGGTTCAGTAGGAAAAGAATATTGACAACACACTGATGTTTTCAGTTGTTGCTCAGTGGTGTTTAGACTAAGTCAAGGATTTTTCAGCTTCTCCTGCCCAGCCAGTAAGAAGGTTGGAGAGCGATGAGAAACTGGGAGGGAATACAGCCAGGACGGCTGACCCAAACTGGCCAAAGGGGTATTCCATACCATGTGATGTCATGCCCAGTATATAAACTGGGGGAGTTGGCCCAGGAGGTGGATCGCTGCTCGGGAACTAGCTGGGCATCGGTCAGCGAGTGATGAGCAATTGCATTGTGTATCACTTGTTTTGTATATTCCAATCCTATTATTATTATTAATTATTTATTATTATTGTCTTCCTTTCTGTCCTATTAAACTGTCTTTAGCTCAGCCCATGAGTTTTACCTTTTTTTTTATTATTATTATTTTTTATTTTCCCCTATTCTCTCCCCCATCCCATTGGGTTAAACCACGACAAAAGGCTGTGTTTCCTTTCTTGCCTGTGTACATAAGATATGTGGGGTTTGTTTGTTAAGAACATTTTTGCCCTGTGGCAAAACCAGGTTCTTTTGAATCCAATAAATCCTCAAACCTGGAGTTTGCAGTAGTTTAGTATATTGCCTGTGACTGTCCAGTGGATCTGTCCGTGTTTGTTCAACAATTTATTTCCCCTTGCACATGCCGAGTTTTATGAGGCATACATGAGGAGATTCCCTTGCATAGAACCTAGAAACCCTGTATAGTTCTTAGGTCTGCAAATATTCGTATATTCATTGCTTTGGGAACAACGTGGCCTTCAGGAAACACAATACTTAATGTTGTCTATGAAATATTTGCTAAAAGAGTCATCTTTACTTTTTCCCTTATGAATACATATGGTGTGACACACGGGTCTATAGAGACTTTCAGACTGCAGAATCATGACCTGAGAAAAGTCTAATAAGAAAAAATGTTCAAATAAATTGTTTGGGGGGATCTTTTTGCAAAGAAAAAGACCATCAGTGTTTTAATTCCTCTAAAAGAAATCAGCCAAATTTTTGAACCAGGGGGAGTGAATCCATAGGTCTCAAAGGTTTACAGATTGGAAAGTTTCTATAGAAAGAAGATACTTTTCTAGTTACTTGTGTAAAGCAGTCTTAGTCAAAATGAAATTGGGATCTCAGCAGACTGGTACTCATACATAGAATGTTAAGCTAATAATATGAACCCAGTAGCAAGATACAATGAGGTTGTAATGGATAACTGGGACAAACAGGAGTTATTTAGCAGTTACTTAGTAATCATATACTAAAACCAGTAAAAGAGAGTAAGTTGAGGTATAATCTGTTTTTAAAGGAGACAGAAACCGGTTTCACTCATAGATCTGAAACTAGGATATGCATTCTTTGTATCTCAGAGGATCAAAGCCTGAACTATACTTTGAGGTTTTACTCACATATTACTTAAGGAAGATCTCATAAATCAGTAGAAGAAGAATAAGATAATATAGAGTTACATATTAACATTTTGGTAAAATTCTCATGCTCTCAATGAAAAAAGAAAAAAAAAATTGCTTCATTCTGACTGTTACATTTCTGTGGGGTTTTTTTGAACAGCAGTGGTTCATCTCAAGGCCTTCTTGGATTTTCAATAAAGCATTACAAATTCAGTTAGGAACTTGACATTACAGTAAAGGAGTAAAAAATAAACACAAAGTTTATGAACATTGTTACAATGTTTTCACTTCTTTTTGTGTACATATTCACAAAGTCAGTCCTTGAAAAAACCAGGAATACCTTGTTTTATACTGGAAAAGCAAAACAAAGATGTATAGCACTTGCAATACATTCCAGTGACAATAACAGGAAAAAAAAAAAAAGCCCATAAACCCCGTTCTGTATCTCTGTCACAATAATTTCCTGATATCTTACAAGGCAGTTTTTGAAATTTATTATGATGTATATTTTCAATCCAAGGAGCTGGCAACGGCACAGCTCTAAGGGATTTGCCCCGCGTAAGGCACTTTTTAAAGCCTAAGTACATATTTCTAAATGTAACATGCATTTTGAAAATATGACCCAACATATTTAATAATTTGAAGCTCATTTTTTTTCCTTCCTATTGAAATTGAGACAGTTGAGAGGAATTTTTAAAAGTAGTTTTTAAGGACTTTCAAAATTACTTCCCTTTAAAATGTCTAAACTTAATTGTAAAACACAGAGATGTGCAGATTACTGGTCATTTTAATATCTAAAAATTGTAAAAAACCCCACATTATGTGCATGTTTAAGTTTTCTGCTGGTAAACTAGAATAATAATTAGCATTATTATTCTAGGACATTTATTCTAATGTCCTATCATTAATAAGACAAATCAGTAAAGGCTGATTCTTGTTCTTGAAGGAGCATATAAAATTTACTTAATTAAACTGGCAGTTAGGTAGGTTGATAGTAATGTAAGGAAGAAACAAACCCACAATCAGTCATGAAGGATCTGAATAATACTTGGGGGAGGGGGGGGGAGAAAAGCAGGAGGCGGCAGAGTAGGTGAACTGTGAAAAGAGTAAAACATTCTGGGAGCCTTGAAGTGAAATCCTAAACAGCATGTTGACATCTAAAAAGCACTCAAGGCAAAGTGAAAGTTTCTAAAACCAGAAGACTAAGGCAAGAAACCCTACTGCAGCTAAACTGCTTGCCTGAATCACTTAATATTTCTAGCAAAAGCCTTTTGACTCATCTAAAATTTTACAGCTTTGCATGCTAGCTTGTGGCCTTTTTATACGGACACCTATCGCCTCTTGCAGGTAGTCTGAGGGTTAGAGGTAACTCCCGTAAGAGACTGATTCTCTGGATTCGCCGGCGTCCCACTACACGCACAGAGCGTGGGGTTCAGGTCAGAAGGCAGCCGCGTTCACAGCGGTACTCACTGCTGTTTGCAAAATACTGTGACTCGGGAAAGACGGAGGCAGTGAGGAAAAAGGCAACTGAAGTGAGAGAAGAATACGATAATCTGGGTTGTGACATTACCTCTAGGAGTAGTTTAAGATGCAATATTTATAAAACCTATAAAACAGGTTAATGGGAGATCAAGGTTCGAGGTCTTTGTCAGAGTCCAGTACTCTCTGACCTGGGTCTTTTAGATGTCCCTTGCATGGAGGGTGCGAAGTTTAACATCAAATTTACTGATTTGAAGATAGTTGATGTCAGACAGGATTTCTGATTTATCAGAGTGATACAAAATATACTGAAAACACAGAAAAATATAAGGTACACTTAAAAAAATATAGCAACAACAATACACAGTTCAATCACAAACCCAGTGTGACCACTGTAACCAGTCTCTGTAATATACTCACCGTCACAACACTGAGAGTCCCTGCTTGCTACAAAGGAAAACATGGATTGGCACCACCTCAACCCCCTTGCTGTCTTCACAATTCTATTGTTAGTTTTTCAGGTTTTATACTCTATGTTGGGCTGGACCACATATACTCTCCCCACAGTGCTGGTCGGCTGACTCGGGGATACATTCACACTCTTGAACTCTAGGAGAAACATTTATCCCACCAGTTGATCTACTCAACTGACATAGCTTTTTATCCAAAACAAAAGTAACCTTTGTGATGAGATAAAGTCAGCTTTCTTTACAACAGCTGTGGTCAGTCACACTCTACATGTTCCCTGACCTTCATGGGCACATCACCCCGGCCAATCTCCACCGAGCCTTCTTCCATCATAGGGGTCTATTGGTCGGTCACACTCTTCTTAGGCTAACGGATCTAATACGTACGCATTCACAGGTTGCAACAAATCGCCTAAGCATCATGTTAGAGGATGCTTTGCCACAAACACTCAGCATCTGTAAAGATTAGATACTGCAGGGAAAAACCATGGGCAAAAATGAGCGACAGATGCCTGACACCTTTAGTTGGAAGTGAGGCATCTGAGGATATTCATTAAATCAAAACGTTATTGCTTCAGTGGGTTACTGCTTTTTAAGGGTAATATTATTAAAAGTTGTACAAAAATAATTCCCTGAAATCCACAACTTAAGTAAAACAGCATGACAACATGAACCTATAGTTAAATTTATTGGTATAGCTGTAGAAATTGTATTTTAAATAGATGAGCCATATAGAAGAAGAAACTTGCAAAGAAAGGTAAGCCTGCTTGGCATCACACAGTAGGTCACCTGAAATCCAGTGTTTTGTTACCCCAGTGTGTCTTTGTGAGGGACTGAAGGAGTTAACGTCTCCCATACGGCAGCATGGTGGTTAATTTTATTTTTAAATAGGATACATAAAATCCTGGAGAGATAGGGGATGAGCCAGCAGAGACTTATTCAGCCCTGGTTGCAACCCACCTCAGAAAATTGGTTGTCTGGCAACCCAGAGCAGGGGTTTCACAACCTCAATGGGGCAGTACTGGGACAATGCAGCACTTTGGGGCTCCTCAATCATGAACTGCAAGTGACCCGAGTTTTTCTCCTGGTGGACCTAAGGTCATTTCAAGTTGTTTGCATAACACTAGGTTTCTCAAGAAACCTCTGACAGAGAACCTGAGACGTCGGTCTTGGGCATAATCTTTTAGGTACAAACTTGAGAAGTCTCCAGAACAAACCATGAAGGGATGTGCTCAGAGTTTTTAGTTCTCTAGATGGACAGTATTAAATAGGACTACTATTTGACTTTATTTCTTAAGTATTCTTCTGGGGGTAGTTGTTGCTAGGTAGGGTGTTATTTTACCTTACTCAGAACCTACCTGTTCCTGTACTTCTACCTATCTAGTAGGTCAAAGTCAGTTTTGTCCTTGTCTGCCTCCCTTTACTTTCAGTATTTGGGAATTCCTGGTTACAGATAGGCTTCATCTGAACAGCGAGAACAGAAGTACTCAAATCTCGCATGTCACTTAACCTCACAGTTAGGCAAACACTCCTGGAATGTGTGCTGGAACTGAGAAAATGCTCAGATTTAAAGCTTCTTATTTCTTGGGCAAGCAATTGAATAATGAATTTAATATGCATAAGCTTTTAGTAATTTTTATTGTAATTTTTAATCATCCGAGTGGAATTAATCAAAATATGTCTTTAATTGATTTTTTCGATTTCACTAGAGAGGAAGGAGGTACACCTTCATATACACCAGAATTGTGTTAAGCATATGAGGTAGGCCTTTGATTCAGTGACATTAATGTGCTCAAAATGAAGAGAACTGAAAATATTGCATTTTTAAATACTTTTTTGTGTGCATTTTTTAACTCTAAAATAGTTGTGGTGAAGACTACGTTCACCTCCTCTCTCTCCATGTGCAACTCCAACAACAGTAAATGCTAAGCCAATTTATGATAAACATCTATTTTACTGCTAAGCACTAGTAAAGTGATTTAGAAGGAAGCGTGGGAAGGGTGAGATGTAGGATGAAGACTATAAACTTGAAAATATATGTGCCTAATTTTAGGAAAAGATGAATATAACAGTGAAGCTAAAATCAATAAAAAAGAAAAGTGCTATGGTGGAAACAGCAAGTCAGCTTTAAGTACAGCATAGAAACTGTGCTGGTTGCTGTCATACAGGACGATTATAATAAATTGCAAAGAGTGAATGAAGAAAAGATCCTGACTGGAGCCATTTCTATCCTGAGGATAACCTTATTTTGATTTGTGTATTTATGCATGCTCATCCTTTTTTTATTGCAGATATTTTACAGTGCATTGACTGCACCATACTTTGAGTTTCAAATAGACAAATTATGAATTTGGATATGAGTGACTAGGTTTACGTTATTTTATCACATATTTGAAATTGGTAAGTAGATGTAGCAAAAGGTATATTAGTATATCTATGCCTAAATGCATGTTAATATCCAATTCTATTATGAAAGGTTTTCGAGATTTTTTTCATAGTTCTTAGACTGTGTATGCAGTCCTTTTCTACAGGTTGCCATCTAGCTTTTTTCCTCAGAAATGCTTATCAACATGTAAATATAATTAATTTTATAATGATGGTCCATTTTGAGGAATTCCAATTAAACTTTCCTATATTTAATTTTCCTTCAAAATAGTTTTAAAGCTTGGCATATTGTTAATACTGGACTGACATGATCGTACTTACCTAGATCACAGTTTTCTATTTCATAAACATGTGTGCAACGTATTTTCTCATCACATCATGCAAACTCTAACAGAATGGTATCTATAAAGTAGTTTGCTTCATTTCTGCAATTCAAGTTATCTGTGAAAGGTGGGGCACAGTTTATTACCTACCCCATCTGAGTTAACACTTTTCTTATTAAATGTAGAAAGCTCTGCTCCCATGTACTTACTTCCATTAGTGTCAAGCCATAACTATTACTCTTCCTGAAAACCTTGAGCTAGTTCTGGTTATTGTTCAGCTCTAATCCATCCTTTCTGATGAGATATCTCTATTCTGTTTTAATTTATCAGTCTAGAAGCCCTTTAACTGTATTTTATATGTTTTATAAGATCTTTCAGCTTGATTTTTTTCAGGTTTCTCTTTACCTTTCTTGACTTTTGAAAACATGCCTGCAACTGTTTGTCATGGTTGGGGTTTTTTTGTTTTCTTTTTGTTTGTTTGTTTGTTTTTTTCCAAGTACTTTTTTTACTTACCATTTTCTTTCTGAGTTTATTTGTACCATCAGCTCAGGACCCCTTCTCCGGGCTGAATTCAGCCTGCTGGCTAGGTGGGTAGAACGGATAGGTTCTGAATACAAGAACAGTCAAGAATCAAGGTAAAAACCCAACCTTATATAGTAATGGCAACCCCCAAAAGAATACTTAAGAAATAAAGTAAAAGAGAAGTTTTGTGTCACTGAACTCATGCAGTAGCTGAAACTAGCTTGTCAGTGCTTATCTAGTCCCCTCTTGTTTAGTGTCCTGTCACTCTCACCAATGTTTCAGGAATACTGTCTTATGCTTCATCACCTTTTCATTGCTAGTTTGGGTGAGGGGTTTTTTTGAAGAAAAACCTCTAATTGACTTCAGAACATAAGTTCTTTTTGAAATTGATGGATGACTCATGTGTAGATGAAGGCTCTTTTGAGAAAAGATTCTTATTTAGGATCACACCTTTTGGCATCATCTTTTCTCCTCTTTTAAAAAATTCTGCTAATCAAGTTATAAAAGCAAACAGAAATATTTGTTTTAATTGCAGGATCTTCTTTGGGGATAATTCATAGTGTCCCATAGCTAGTGTTCAGCCTTCTGTTACCAATAAGGCTGAAATCATAAGGCACTGTAGAGAATTTCTGTTGGTTACCTCTTCTTACAATGTAAAACACTGAGGTCAGGACTGAGTTCAACACTAAACACATAGAAGCACGTAAAGTTATGTGAGATGATTTAGCATATGTTGTCTAGCTTCCAGCTTCAGAACAGCCTGGATTTCCTATGGATCCTACCTGTCAGCCTGATCCTGATGCATCAGACACCCTAGAGCATCCAAAATGTCACCACATACTTATGTTTAGGCAACAGAAGTCCCCATCAATACCATTGACAGATCCCAGACAGCCATGCAGCTGACTGGTGTTGGCCATGCAGTGAGTGGAGTCACTCGTCAGGCTCCACTGACTGAACAGGCCAGGAGTGGAATTCAACTGCCTCCACATATATGGGAACTTGGTGCCAAACGAAATGCCCTATATTCAGAATGTTTCCGTGGGCTGGCAGACATGTCATGGGACTTACAGGAGATCTGTATTTTTCTAGAGTAAAATCTAGAAGCCAGAAAGGGTGTACTGCCTCAGCCAAAAGGATGGTAGCTGTCTACATTGAAGCAAAGAAGGCCAGTCCTAGATCCTCGCTGATTGTAATGGGAACTTAAACACCTAGCCCACATGTGAGCATTTATAAGTAGGTGTCTTCACCTAGAGTGGAATCCCATGTTGAACGTGTAAAATTTAATTCAGGTGCCTATATAGAGACAGCTGAGTGCCATTGGAATTGTCCCGGTGTACACTGGTTGAGCTCCAGCTGTCACTCAGACGTACCCTCAGAGGGTTACCTGCAGGTCCTGTGTCATGTCTGCCAACCCCATCCAGAAATTTTGGACACCCCACAATGTCAGAGATGCTGTCAGATGCCCATATGTGGCAACTGAATTAAGTCCCAACAAGGTATGAACATGCTATATATATATGTATATATATATATGTGTGTGTATATATATATATATAAGCTCACACGCACATATGCACCCCCCCACATCCTTGATGTCAGGTACTATGGGAGTATGTAAAAGAAGATGGGCATGGCTAAAACAAGCTGGGAAGTCGTATTGCAGATCTTACTCAGGTTTTGACTGATGGAAAGCTATAGCCTGGGGTAGCTAAAACAAAGCTAATGGTTTTGGATGGCTCATTCATCAGAGGTAGGGTAGGCTGCAAGGAGGAGTAACTTCTGTCAGCTGTCCACAGCTATTCTGACCTATGTCCCACTCATCAACCCAACCACGCAGAAAATGTATGCCATAACTTCAGTATCCAGCTGTCCTACCCACTTGGCAATTTTCATTCCCACTACGGGGGTATACTAACTGTAAGTAGCAGTTGAGGCATTTCATTGTAGTTTTTAAGTGAATGTATTAAAGCTGGCAACAATTTTGGGACACCTTGCAGGATGAATTCAGACTGCTGTGGTTCAGAAGTTGTTAGATGAACTCCTGAGCTAATTTAACTCTGTGCAAGTGGAAACTACAAAAAAAAAAACCAAAAAATAAGTGGGCAAAGAGCAACCATAGACGTACTGTAGAAGGCCATGCTCATTAATGTGTCAGACCCCAAAGCTTCACTACCTTAATCTGTCTGTAGCCATTTGCTTACTAAAGTGACTAAATGACAGCTGAGTAAAGAGTTAACTGCTTATAGCTCTTGATATTTAGCCCCCGCCCCCCCAAAGTGGCAACTATATGGTCTTTGGAAAGGCAAATGTATGCAACTCTACAATGTCCATAGCACAATATGGCAAAATTGTAATGACACTGAAATCATCAGCTTACACCCACAATATCCTCCACATAAAAAAAAGCCAATTACTAATAAAATAGATAAATAAGTATTTGGGGGGTGGAGGGGCAGGCAGGGAGAGCTGAACCCTTTGAACATTTGTTTCACTAAAAACATGCATGAAGAAACAGCTCAGGAAAGATTACTTTCCAGAAGGGATGATGACAATGTTAAGTGGGACTATAATTAGGTCAGTAGATAAAAACATTCCTGGTTGGTAACGAATGAAAGTCAGTGCTTTGTGCATTTCTATGTAAAATGATGTGACAGCCAAAAATCTTATAGAAGAAAAGCATTCATATAATAAAAAAAAAAAAAAGAAAAAAGTAATCATTCTTCCACTCTTCATGATGCTGCTAAGGGCTGAATGGTCAAGCAACTAAGTTACCATGTAGGCAGTCAGGGCGTTTCAGGATGCAATTCTAAACAGAAATGCTTCATTCATGTCATGGAAAAAAAAATATTAATATGTTCATGCTTCAGTTTTCTTCTTTGCCAAGTAAGGATGCATCCTGTTACATAAGAGTGCTTGCAAATTGCTACGCAGGTCCATCATGCTTCCCCTTAAAGGAACAAGGAATATTGTTCTTACTTAAAAAGATGAATTTTCTCCAATGCAGAAGTGAGATTTATGAGTCTGCCTCAGGACCCACTGTGTGTTTATCCAGGTATATAGAGGAAATCAGGGGTTTTATCATAGCATTTCACATGCATATCAATGACCTTTCAAAGGAACAAATTATCTGTGAAAATGGGAGTAATAATCCAAAGCATTGATGAAGGTTGTTGTTTTTTTCATTTTGGTTTTTTTTTTTTTCCTTCTTTTAAATATTTTCATTATGGATTTAAGATTGTAAATGTGTAATATTTGCAGGCCATATGCTAGTGCAACATCATCCCTGCCTTTCCTTTGTTCCCATACTTTGTTATTTATGTCCTGTAAATCATGCGATTAAACTTGGCATTACCAAAAAAGTAGTTAGGAAGAAGTAATTCATATTCATTTAGAGAGTAATCACATCATTATTTAATTATTATTAAGCAGACTTTGCTTTGAAAAAATGTGATACTTCATTTGCTCCATGAATATTTAACATATTTTAAAGGGAACAGTAAGTAAACTTCCTTTGACTATTTCCCCATGACAACATGGCAGAAAAAAAAAAAATAGATTATTTTTTTGAGCTAGAAAAATTCAGTTATTTGCATATGGAAACAAAGCTCTGCTGATGTTTGAGGGAAGAAATGGTATGTAAGTGCGTACCCTGCTTTATGGGATTACATTAGATATATTCAGTTGGTTTTGTAAAAAGCAATGAAAATCATAGTTATACTGGGAAGGTGTGACAAATAAACACAGAGCAAGAGATTTTGGGTTTATGTAAGTGCACGTACTTCAATACACTCATGTTGCAGAGACTTTTCTCTAAATACTCTGAATATTTTACATGATAAGGTGAGATAGAATAGACCCACAATCAATGTATGATGAAAGTGTTATCTGTGAACTCTTGATGTGCCTGTGATCAAATGGGGTCTATTAGAATATTCAAACACACCTGTCAGGGGAATTACAAGGTCACTGATATAATAGAGTTGAAGCCCTTGTGCATTCCCTTGATCTTTTCAGATCTTTTGTTAATAAACTGAAAACTTGAAAACATTATTGTTAATTAAGAACTGAAGGAAGACTCATGACAGCAAGAAAAAGAATTCCTTTTTGATGTTTTTTTCTGAAATGACTGTGCTGATTGGCAAGAGCAGATGCTGTGTATTAAGCACATACCACACTAAATCAACAATTCTCTTTGTTTTGGCACATTTTCTTCCCTTAGTCCTTTTGGTACTACTTGTCAAAAGCTTCCTGACATGAATATTTTTTCAAATAAATACATCTTTTGAGCCCTCTCTTCTGTCAAGCTGCTTAGAATATTTTTTTCATATAGGGAATGTCTTTAGACTAACTCTCTGTTATCTGTCTCCTCTTGATATGACACCAATGTCTTCATTATTTACTCCTTTTATTTGAAAAGCTTTTACCCTCCCTAGGAACGAGTGAGGACTGCAGACAATAGCAATTAAGATTCTGAGCACACATTTTCCTTGGTTTGTTTGATTTAGTATCCTGAATTCCTTCTTTATTTACCAAGAAGGAATATCTCCTGTATTTCAGCTCACTAATTGCCAAGTCTTGCTAGACTTGCAGAGGCTCTTTTTGACTGAAGGATAATATTCAGTGAAAAGAAACAAACCAGATGAGAAAAAAATGGACCTTGCTGTAACAAGCATTGTTTAATATGCCTCTCTGGGGCTGGCTACAAATCCTCCTCATTCTTTGTTGTTGTAGAAATTACTAGTCTGGAAAAAAGCTAGTAAAGAAAAGAAATTTCATTTCTCGCTATTTAGCTTTTTACACAAAGTATGACAATCACTTTTCTAAACATCTGCCTTTGCTTGATTAGGTTGCTGTTAAGTCGGTGGCTTCATCTAAGCCTCTCTGATCTGATGGCTTCATAATTCTGATAATATTAGGAGCATACCTGGAAGGACTATGTAGTTATTCATTAGAACAGCAACCGAGAACAAACCAAAGATGACGGTAATACTTTAAACCTTAAGATGAAGTAAAATTAGCAAATGATGATTTATTATAGGCAAATTGCAATTCTTGCCCTTAAACTAAAGAAAGAAAATAAACCTTTCAAGCTCTGAGAGCCCAAGAAAGTAGTCAAGTATTCACCCTGGCCTTTTTGGCTGAATTGAATATTGGTTAGCCCTGAGTCCAAAAGGTTTTAACTCATCATAATGTGAAACATACCTTATGACACATTACGCTTATTCTTCAAAATTGTTGTGTTACTTCATCTGACTCTAAGTGTGCCAGTAGAGTTACTGACGGTCTCTGGAATAAAGACTTGGCCCTAAAACTCAGAGTCTTGTTCAACCTAACAATAGACAAGAAATAAAAGCTTAGTCAGGGAGGCTTTAATTTTATTAATGCCTGCCAGTACAGAACATTACAAAAGAACATTACAAACCATTATAGCCTTCTAACTACCTCAGAAATGTTACCCAAATCTGTGAGTGCCAGAATGTACTTATAGTTTGAATCTGAAGTAGCTGAAACAAAATCCTGTTGCTCTTAGAGAAGAGTTTTTTTCCTCAGTGATTACTCCTTTTCTTCTTAATTTTATACAAAACTAACTCCACAGTTTAATAAAATAATTTGGGACAAAAGTCCAGATGGATGAATAAAATGAAATTAAATGATCCTATCCTTTGCTTAGTCTAATAATAAAGTTTACATTGACATTTTTTCCCAGCAGTATATATAATTTCATTTTACATGCTTTGCTTTGAACAAAGTGAACTGTAAAGAAAGAAAACATTTTTATAATATCAACAAATTAGCCCAGTCTTGGAAAGGACTGTTAATGAAATGCTTAGTGCAGGCCTTCATGTTAAAATCTAAAGTAAGATTTCTTAATGCTAAATCTGAAGAAACAGAGGAACGGCAGAGAGAGAAGGATGGAAAAGAGGGAGAAACAGCGGAGGGAAGAGCAAGCTCCGAGCAGGAGGAGGAGGAGCTCTCCGGGTCAGAGCAGATATCCGCACCGCGCGCCATGGAGGACCCCACGCCAGAGCTCATGGGTATTTCTGGAAAGAACTGCAGCCCACGGAGAGCCCACGCTGGAGCAGATTTTTTCCCCTGAAGGGACTGCAGCTCGTGAATTGGGCCAACACTCGAGCAGGGGAAATGTATGAGGGAGAAGCAGCAACAGAGAGAAAGAGCTGTGTACTAACCATGCCCCCCCCCCCCCCAGTACTGCTCAGCGGGGGCTAGGTGGGTCAGGAGTTAAGGACTGAAGTTAGACTATGGAGAGCCAGGAGGAAAGGTGGTGTTTTAACATTCGTCTTCGTTCCTCACTGCCCAAATGTATTTTAAGTGGCAATAAATTAGATTACTTTTCCCCAAGTTGAGGCTCTTTTGCCCAGAACAGTAACAGAGAAGTGAGCTTCCTGTCTTTCCTTACACCCATGAGTTTTCCGATCCTGTTTTCTCCCACTGAGGAGGGGAAATGAGACAGCAGTGTGGTGGGAGTGTGGCCCTTAGCCAACACTAACCCATTATAGATGCCTAAGGCGGATGACGAACCATACATACTTTCTGTAATGTGTCCAGTCAACTGTATGTTGGTGATTTCAGTTCATTCTTTTAACAACAAAGTAATTTACTTCTAATCTCTCCAAATCAATCTTCAAGCCCACATCTTGTAATATGCACTAATAAATTTAATAAAAATTACAAACTTCCTGAAAACTCTGAAAATTGTATTTCTAGAATCACAGAACGACAGAATCACAGAATGGTTGGAAGGGACCTCTGGACGTCTTTTGGTTCAACCCCCCTGCTCAAGCAGGGTCACCTACAGCCAGTTACCCACGATCACGTACAAATGGCTTTTGAGTAACTCTACGTATAGAGATTCCACAACCTCCCTGGGCAACCTGTGCCCGTGCTCTGTCACTCTCACAGTGAAAAAATGTTTCCTGATGTTCAGATGGAACTGTGTTTCAGTGTGTGCCCATTGCCTCTGGTCCTGTCACTGGGCACCACTGAAAAAAGCCCAGCACCATCTTCTTTGCACCCTTCCTTCAAGTATTTATAGACATTGATGAGATCCCCCTTGAGCCTTCTCATCTCCAGGATGAACAGTCCCAGCTCTCTCAGCCTTTTGTCATAGGAGAGACGCTCCAGACCCTTTATCATCTTCATGGTCCTTTGCTGGACTGTCTCCTCTATGTCCACATCTCTCTTACTGAGGAGCCCAGAACTGGACCCAGTACGTCAGGTGTGGCCTCACCAGTGCCGAGCAGAAGGTGAGGATGACCTCCCTCAGCCTGCCGGCAACGCTCCTAGTGCAGCCCAGGGTGCCACTTGGCTCCTTCGCCCCAGGGGCACATCGTTGGTTCACGTCCAAGTTGGTGTCTGCCAGGACCCCAGGTCCTTTTCTGCAAGGCTGCTTTCCAGCCATACATTGGCGTATCAGAGGATATATAGATTTGAATTAGATCAAGAAAAGGACCTAATGGGGGAAAATCTGTCTTTTTATGTAGTTAGAACATTTTGACTAATTCAGTTATCAAAAAATCAATAGATCTTTTACATGGCTAGAAAATACCTCAACACTTATTCGCCCAGAAATGGACAGTAGAAACTGGATCCTTTTGAAGACTATTACAAAACCTCCATTCTACCAGAATATTTCTGAATATTCTTACATATATATTTATATATAAAGTGTATGATGATCTGTACACTGCAGTGCACAGTAATATAAGCTACACAATATTACATATTAGATAGCTTGTGCCAACATTCATCTGTCTATGACATATCTTATACTCTTTTGCCTAATAAAGTCAAACCTGTCTAGCTGTGTAAATGTAGTTCCATATAATCATTAAAAATATGACTGCAGATTTAAAGGTTATCAGTACAGCATTAGAGTATTTCTTTTTTATGTATTATTCAGAATGTGGCATGAGGCCTTACTATACAAACCTAGTTTGATATAAATAAGATTTTTTTTTATTTTTCATGAGCTAGTTTGTAGACATTTAGTCTGTACTTCATAAATATCAGTATTAGAATACTTCTACACTTCTGTTTGCAGTGTTTGCTGAATCATATTTATTTTCTATGAATTAGTTAATCTTTTTCTTAAGAGTTATTGAAGCTGCATCCTATTGACAGAAAACAAAGCTCCTATTTTTAGAAATTAAGATTGACAGATCAAAGATTAACTATCCCAAGAGACACCATGTTAGTCTGAGGACTTTGTTAAAATGATCACGAGAGACTGGGGAAGAAAGAATTTTCTTCCACTTGAAACTAGCAGAATGACCAGGATTTTAGTGCCTTTATCTGTAGTGTGAAGAATGTTTCACTTCCAAGGATCATCTGGGCATATTTCAGTTCTGGGTTTTAAAGCACTGGCTGAGCTTTTGATCTCTTCAGAAAGCTTTTGTGCTGTTTTGTTTCTCTGTCCTGTGAACTACAATACACATCTGCTTGTAGCATTCTAGAGATCATGAGTTCAACACTTAATGTCTATGTGCTGACAACCGCAGGAAACATATTCAGTGACCAAATTGACAGTCTAATATTCTTCAATATGAAAGATGTTATCATCCTTTTACACATGGATAATTAAAGTATAGCAAATCAGTAAAATTTTATCATTAAAAAAATAATTTAGGGTGTTTGGTTTCCACAGAGTAGGAGCTCTGTGGTTTGGATTTTTTTAGGTTATATAGATTATTTATGCAAATCTAAGGGCTGTTTTGATTGAGTTATTGTTGAGTACTGATTTTTTCCACAAATTAGGACCAAATTCCTCAAATCAAGCACCCTTAAAACAAGAAACCTGTGGAAAATTTAGCAATATTTCAGATTCACATGGGGATTAGGTCTGGTGATGTTAGTTACTTCAAAGACAAAGTTTCAGGAATCTGATCCTTACACTGGAGTCTGCTACAGTAAGCTAAATACATGTTCTCTAATCTATGTGGAACAATATGTATTTCAAAATATGATTTACAAATGCTACTGTGTGAATAGGAATTAGGAAAAAGTGCATTTCAGAATATTTTTTTCAGAGATATAGAAGTAATAATTTCTCCATTTTGACCTTAGCACTCCTGTAGACACAGATTTCTTCCAAAGAGGTCCACTTTTTTTGAAATACAAAGATCGTTAACTGCTTTATTTAAATGTACAGCAAGTAAAGGAGTAGTTCTGTGACTTACCCATTCAAAAGTAGGGCATGAGAAGTAAAGGATTTTTGCCTTCAGTTTTCTTCTCTACTTGAGAATGTCTGAAATTTTGATTCAAGTCTCGATTCGCTCTATGGTATCTTCTTTTGCAAGTTATAGAGTGGTTCATGTGGATAGAGTAATCGGTCTAAATCTTTTTGTTTACTTATTTTTAGTCCAGACTAATTAATTAATTTATACAAAGTTTGACAATAGATTTGAGTACAGTTTTAGCTTCCAGTATATGAAGATTCACTGAGACAAAACTCTGCTCTGGAATCCAGGTCTTCTAAGTTCCAGGTAGGTTTCATCAGCAGGGTTGAAAACTTAAGATCTCCCACACAGACCAACAGCACTGAACTGAAGAGAGTAAGAAATATCAGTAAGAGACTGTATGGTATGGCTTTAGGTGGAGACAGAACAGTTTTGAATTCACAAATATTTACTGAAAGAAAAGTAACAGTCTAATGGGAAACATTTCATTTTAAGCTTAAGGTGCGCTTTTTCTTGGACAAAGAATTTCTTGTCCCACTCTTGACTTTCACTCACCTTTAGCATCTCATGGTAATGTGATTCTCTAACCTCCTCCTGGTGTAGACTTTCTAGTCTTCTGTCTTTAAGACCTCTCAGATCTTAGCTATGTAATTAATTCTTGAACATTTTTTCTTCAGCTCTTTCCTCCTCTGGGGTCTTCATCTAATAATCTACTGCATATAAGCTCTAGGTATTCCTCCTCAGACATGTTCATCCTTTCAGGCTGTTTTCTAGTCCTGTTAAAGTTCATAGTCCCAATGTATTTTCTTAACTTTTTTTCCAGCCAGTTTCCTCCTTATTCCAAACTTGTTTCCTGTCCTTTCTCACTCTACCTTATAGATCTCTTTTCCTCATGCTCCTCTTTCTCTAGAACTTTGTCCACCTTCATTCGCATCTACCTTCAACAATTTCTTTATCCTAAATCATTGGCCTTTGCAGTTCTGGATTATATCACTCCCAGACTTCCAATCACATTTTTTCCCCTCTTTCCAGCCAGGGGGAGTTTAGGCAAATATTATAACAAGCTAAGCATGTAGTGATAGTTCCCCAGAATTCCAGCATTTTCACTCATGAACTTCTTGAGCCATGATAGGTTTGTTTTTTTTTTAATTTAAAACAGCAAGATTATTCTAAGTACAAACATAAAATTATGCCACGACTCTTTCCACCTTTCATAGAAGAAGCTGAAAGTCAAATAAGATCAACATGGGTTTCCTACTGGATTTGTTGTGGTCACATCAGTGCTAGGTCCTTGGATAGGAGCAAGCAGATGTGAAAGAAAAAAAGATCAAGAGGTTCAGAAAAGCAGGCTAATGTTCACATCCTTATTGACCAATTTATTTTAGAATACTTTAAATTAGGAAAAATTCTGAATTATGGATCAAGCCATCGTTGATATTTTCACGTGGAGTAAGTAAATTACTTTTATGTATACTAGATCTTTGCTTTTGGGATTCTCCCTGCAAGTCCTTCGACTTCTCTATATGGCCTTATCAGCAGGTTTTGTATAGGTGGATGCATATGTACAATTAAGGCTTAGCAGGAAATGTCCCCCAAATTTCCCACATACTGTTTACTGACGATTAGCGATATAGCAGTCTCCTCAGAAACACGGTGAAGGTAAGAAAATATTTTAATTCCAGAACTCAAAATGCCTAGAAGACAAGCTTTTGTTATCCCACCCTTTTCACGCTCAGTAATAGAGGAATGAACAATGACTCTTTGGAAACTGAATATCAACGTTAGCTTACTACTTACAGCATATGAAGGCATCACAAGTATTCAAGCATTTCTTTCTTGTGCAAAAAAAATGTGAACATGCTTTGCGAATTACATTTTTAAATTTGCTACTCAGTAGAGAGCAAGTAATTAACTTTACACTAAAATCTCATTTTGGGGGAGAGAAATTTTATAGAAACATGACAACTGCAGCGTCTCAGTATCTTCTATTTGTGCATCAAAACCAGATTCTCTGTTTTTAAAAACAAAATAAATGCATTGTAACATTCACCTTCTTTCATTCCAAAATACAGAGCAACGCACAACCTATTTCTATCTAAATGTATATTCTCTAAAATAAATATTGTATCTTTCCATCAAGTTGTTAATTAATCAATTAAACCATAACCTACGACACTGAAGTGACTTTGGAAAAGGGTATTGGAATAAATCTAATCTTTTCCTGTCTAAATTCCTAGCCCCTTGGGATGACATCACATCTGAGAGTATGTAAGAGGAGCACACAAGTTACATAACACCTACACCATTTACTGCTTTGCAGAAGTGGGGCATCTTTTCCAGAGTGCTTTATAGCTATCCTCTCACTTTGAAATAAATAAATGGAAAAAAACTCATGGAAAACTTGCAGTTTTTCAAAAGCACATAATGTAGGTAGAACTTGAGGAAATAATTCTTGTTTTCTTTCTTTCATTTCTTTGCTATTGTCATCTTCTACCTGGGGAAGCAAGTTCTGCAAGTGAGCAAATAAAAATTCAAAATAGGTTTGGGGTTTTTTTAACATTAGTTTGTCCACAAATTAAGCAAGTTATTTTTGTTTTCCCCATTATTATTCAGATAAAATTTAACACTAGAAAAATCTGATGGTAGAAAAGATACTTGACTCTCATAACTTCACCTGACATGTTTAAATAGCTCAAACCTTCATTAGGAACTCAGTGCTACTAAACTTTCCCTGCCCTGCCTCTTCTACCAGTCGGTGGTAACATTTGCACTAATTAATCCTACTCTATAGAGCACATTCTGTTCTGTGCCTTTATCAGTTCTGCCTCTTCCTACCTTACAGGCTCTGCACTTTTCTAAGTTTATTGCCAACTCTTTTGTGTGAAATTATTCAGTCACAGATTTCAGATGAAGAAAGGCATCGAAGCTGGTTACTCTTGTGCAACTGACTGCTAATCTGGATGCTATGATGCTCTTGATGGAAATCCTCTATTACAGAAAAGAGGAGATACAGAGAAATAGAATATATTGATCTCCGAAGTCCAATAACCTTTTAAATTTTGCTTACACAACATATGTACAGTACTTCTTATTGTTTAAAAATGAGAAGAGTTTACTTTATGGGCTATCTCAAGATAACAGTATATATTGTTTTAATCTCCAAAAAGTTTAGGGAAAATGAAAGGATACCACCAAGAGAAAAATATTATTTAAGGTTCCAATCTTAGTATTGATTTCAGGAAAATGACTCCCCAGAAACAAAGATAAAGCCAGGTATAAATCACTGTGGGAATAGAAGTTGATGGGTTATAGTCTTTTCTACAGAACTGAAGGTGTGGACCTTGTCATGAAGAAATATATCTATAATAAATTCAGAATCTATGCTTCATTCCCTGTTATACACTCTCTCGAAATATGAAGCAAACACCTTATGTGTGCAAGGCTTTGTACGATTACCCTTATTTTACAGAGGTAACTGAGGAAGATAATATAAGCTGTTCGCATAAGACATACAGCAGAACGGGCAAAGGGTGTGAGCTCCTGAGTTCAGTTCGGATCACTGCATCACATTCTCTTTTTTCTTGTTGGTTGTTTTTTGGCCTTTGCTATCTGGTTGTTTTAATTTCTGTTCTACTAGAGGGAAACAGAAGCTGATTGGATATTCAGTAAAGTTAGTGCTAGGTCTGCCATGTACTAGTGGATATTTTAAGACAAATAACACTTAGAGTGAATTTTCTAATACACCTTTAAAAAAACAATAGGCAAAGAACTTTTATCAGCACCCCAGCTCAGGGAAAAAAAAAGAACCCCAAACCAAAGAGAAAAGTTGTACAAATTAGACTGTCAAAGTAAAAATGCAGCAAAGATACTATGAACGGCAAAATACTAATAAACTTAGTTAACTTCCAATTAAATTTCAATATTTCAATGATATGAGCATTAATAGTAAAATTTAACACTGATAGTACAGGACAACTGATTTCTTTGTGCTCTTCAGCTGAAAGCACCGAACTTCTGACAAAAAGACCAATTGTGATATATACCTTTGCTATGGCTCAGGACTGCTAAATTATTAGGTTGAGCTGTGCCATGTCAAGAATGTAAAGCGAGACTTATATTTTATTATCATTTGATACTCTGTTCTTCCTTGTGCGGAATGTCAAAAGAAAGAGAATGCAAGTGCGTGCCACAATCTGAAAAGAATATAGGATGCTGAATGTTTAACTTTGAGTTTATATTAGAATATGCCAGGTCAAATTTGATATGTACAGCTATTGATATTGGAGAGATGCTGCAGCGGCCAATATTCTAGGCAGCTATGCTCTAGCTTGGTTTGGAGAAAAGTGCATAGAAAACCATAGCCAGTAGACGTTACCTCCAATGCTGTAGCCAGTGTGTTTTCAGGTAATGCTGCTGATGTGCCAAAAAGAAATAAGACTGCTGCGTTATGCAGAATGGTGGAATGTGGAAGTTCTGAAATATAAATACTTAGCCTCGTAGTAACAAGACAGACTGGAAATTATATTTAATAAAGTATACAAACTGTAAATGATTGAAAATATTTTTGGCAATGAACATTGCTAAAGAAAAAAAAATCTGCTAGGTATTTAATATATTTCATATTCCAGTACACATTAAAATATCAAACATTAGAGAAGGTACGTGGTGTGTATACTAAATAAGCAGTGAAGTAAGAACAATCTGAAATGTGGCACTGCGTATGAGTTATGTGCTTAAGGAGATGGAAGCTGAACAATGGATAATGTTACAGATTTTTAGAAGGATCATTCATTTTTTAATTCTGAACACTGAGCAATTCAAACTAATTTCCTGAGTCGAACAAGCTAAACATAAACACTCCACTCACAGTATTTCATTCATGCTGAAGAATGAAAAGGACAGTAAAAGGAGTTTAGATTTTTTAAAATTCTGTACATATGTTTCATGTTGGAGATGAAAATACTTTTTAATGAAAATTTTGTTAAATCCAGTGGGAAGATTTTTAAGATTATATTCTACAGTAGTCGGCCTTGAGATGGGTTTCCTTTTTGATGCTCTTTCTCCCTCTCTCTCCCATGCTCTTACTTCCCCTTTAAAACATAGACTTTTTCTAGTACAGACAGAAATGAAAAGCTCTGACAGAATCAAAAGACTTTGTGATGCTCCTTGAACCTGTTAGAGAAAGAAAGTCTTTAATACCCAATTCACATAGGTATAGATACAAGAAATGAACCTAGACCACTGATACCAATAAATGCTGTGAGTCACATTCAAGTACTTGTTACCCCTTTGGGTTCAGAATTGTTTGTATTTTTAATATAGTGGGGCTTTTTTGAATAAAATGCCGCAAAATTCTGAGGTTTTAAAATTAAATTATAACTAATTTTCTCTTTATAAAGACTGAGGTTTTAAAATGAAATTAAAACATTTTTTCTTGTCTTTATAAGGACTTGTTCCCCATCCAGAGAAGATGTAGTTTAGAAAATTTTGGAGTATTCCTTGCAATTTATGACCCTTTAGGTTTTATATTATATTGATTCGGACTGGCAATATTCTACCTGTGTAGCAAATTTTGTATTGATTGGATGGATTTATTAAACATTTTTATGTTTATATTTTTGCACACAGTCACAGAACCTCACTTATCTGGCAGACCTGTGTAAAGTTTGAAAAGTTTTTTTTCTGGCTACCCCCTGGAAAATTTTTCTCTCACAATCCAAAGAATTGCTTAGATTTAGTTTGATTCAGATTTTCCTCATCTCCATTACTTTCCAATCCCAGGAAAACAGATCTATTTGTGGACAGTGATAGTGTTGTAGTTTAGATAGTGACAGTGTTTGAACTACCCAGACAGTAGAACTGAGAAAACAGTAGAATGTTGGGAAAAAGGAAAAATATAATCCTAAATAAAACCATTCATAGATATATTATCTAAGTGTGTGTGGGGGGAATCTTCTATGAGTTTATTTCTCAAGCTAGCCAACAGGAAAGAAGTTAGTTATTAGGTGTGCCAATTCAGTTATTTCTGGGGTTTGTAATTTTTATCAGTTAATAATGAAGTATCACATCAAATTTTGATAGATCATGACTGGTCAACTTTTCTGCTCATTAGTGGAACAGTACATTCTTCCAATAAGATTGTGCAGAATCAAGACCTTTTTCCAGAAAGTTTGTAATCCCAAATGTAAAATTGAAATAAATAGTCCTTCCAATTTTATAGATAGCTTGAGCTTTGCTATGGTACAAGTCTGTGAAGCCCAAATCCTTCTTCCTGCTCCCCCAACACACCCGATATATATTCTGAGCAGATTATGATATACTTGAGTGTCAACTTGAGATTAAGAGTGAGCACAGAGTGCCTACAGGCACGTAAAGAATTTAAGAGATTATATGTGATGGACTCACGTCATCATAATTTTGTACCTTAGACACTAGTGTACTGAAATTTGAGAGCAAAGTGAGTATCTTACTGGTAATAATATTTCAATATGCAATAATCTTGTTGAACTAATCTGAAGGCTCTGTAAATTAATAAAATAAAAATAGCCAATCCAAAATAGATCCTTTATCTAAGAAATACGTGATATCCTATAGCACAGGCCTCCCACATCTGACAATAAGACCAAATATTTAGTATGAATTTTGAAAGGAGTCCAAAATTACCTGTAACCTGGATTTCTGGTCACTTAAGCTGTTATCACATTAGACTAACCAAAGTTCTAATTAAACTAGCTAGCTAAGGTACTGAGATAAAAGCAGCTTCTGAAATGAATTGTCTATGTTTTCATTGGAGGAACCGATGGTGGAAGTCCCACTGCAAATATGTATACATTAATTCAGGCGCCTACTTTAGGTTTGATCCAAGAATTTGCTATGATGTTACACATGCCTCTGGAACACTTTCTGATTCCTGCTGAACAAACTGAAAGTCAAAAACTCACTTATAAAGGAGCACATATTTCTAATAGACCTAATAGAAATTTGTGCAGTAAAATATTTTTCCTTTGAGAATGTTGATTTGACGAAAAAAGACTTTTTCATACAAATGGGTCAAAGTGGTTGAAGATTAAATCTACTATTGACTATGTTTCTACATCCAGTTATTAGTCTGGATTGCCTGCTTTCTAAATAAATTAATGGTATCTCGTACAGAAGATTTTTTTTTTTTCTTTTAAGTTTTCACAGAATGCAAGTTCCCCTTTCTGGCCTTTTTGGTTTTCTTAAAATTTTGGTAGTAAACTTCAAAGAATAAAATAGCAATAAATCACATTTTGTAATACTTAAATGATTTCAACCACCTATTGCCTTCTACACTGGGAAGGGAAAAAATCCAAATCTAAATTTTACTTAAATATTTTGTGCCGAGCTATACATGTTCAATGATGACTATTCCCATAAAAATTATAATGTGTTATATTCTATTATTTTCCTAATTATACATTACCATCTGTGGGGAACAATGAATAATGTAATAATACTGTTACTTGCAGGCCAAAGTCAGAAATATATTAATGCTTGTCATTCAAGACAAATACAAGTTATAATTTTCATAATTTGCCCTGATTGGAGCTGAACGTGGACACAATGAAATGCATGAGAATTCTGAAACAAGGAGGTTACACCACCAGCATTTAGAATCAGTGACTAAAATATTAAAATATTTTCATTTTGGATACCAACAGAGAAATGTCCTATTCTCAAACTAGTGTTGCACAGGGTCCCATGCTCATAGTCTCAGTGTGAACCTCTAAACCAGAATGGCTATGACGACCTTGGATCACTTTAATCTGCTGTTTCTCCCAAACCCCTGCCATGAGCATGTGATTGAGATATTTTTAGTCTATGTTTTTCAGTTGGATAGACTTTAAATAATGTCAGAGCTGTGTTACAGCTTTCTCTTGTGGTATGTCTGCAATGTTTTGCTAATGATATATGAGTGACATACGGAAATGCTTAGAGGTGAAAGTACTTTTGAGATACCTTTGGTAGATTATGAAGCAAAAGTAGCCAAGATTGACACAGCTGATTCAGTGCCATAAACAGAGTGGTCACTGAGGAAGAAAAAAAGCTCAGAACTGGGCTTGTGTACTTGTACATCTTCTTGGATGTATCTATTTGGCTGAGCACAAAAGAGAGTTAGAAGTGAAATAACACACTTGCAGCATGGATGATCCCCTGGGGAATCAGGACACAGGTGTAAACTGGGAGCCAAGATTTTTGCCAGAGTGGTTCAACTTCTCTTGGCCTGAAGGCTAGGACAGACTATTCCCTGTCCTGAATACCTCTGTAGCCAGTCAGTATAGAATATGTAGCTATCTTTAAAGATGTATGTGATATATAGTATTATGAACATTATAATGTTTCTTCCTATAGAGATAGAGGCTACTTTGGGAACATGTATCTTTGCTGATCACTGTGGTGTATATATAAGAATAATTTTAACCTAATTTATTTTTTCTCTAGCCCTGTAGCTCAGAAAATACAATATTGCCATTGCCATTAACAAACCACAGGCTTTGTAAGAAATCTGCAAAGACTCAGAAATGTAACTTGTCAGACTTGTGTTTTCTGGGCTTTGTCTGGCTTGCCTGAATCTATGCATCAGTTTGTTTAGCCGTAACAGCAATTGTCTAACTACAGGGTTACTATTGGCATTAGCTTAGCATTCTATGATTGTGTAGTGTAGTCCTTTTGTTATATAACACTAGTCTACAAAGTAGTTCTGTAACAATTTTAATATAGTTCAGTAACTGATAGAAATAAAAAATATTTTTCAGGTGTAGAATTAGTTATCTTAGAATAAAAATGTAGTGCAGAGAAGCTCAGTCATGGATGACAGCAGGGGCCTTGAAAGTTTGGGCATACAGGTCTGTAAGTAAATCTCCAATGACCAATTACTGATCATTAACAGAACAGTATTTTGGGAGCTGGGTAAAAAAAGGTTTTAGGCATTTTAAAGGGAAAAAAGAACAAGTATAGAATATGTGCAAAATATATCATGTACAGTAAAACTTTCAAATAATGTAGAATTTGTGGACCAATGAAGGAAGAATGAGTAGGTGGACTATGGGACCAAATGCATAAAAATTAATTCCAAGGATGAGGAAAAATATCATATGCTCTCAGTGAAGAACTTGAGGTGGTGACAAGTTGCTGCAGCCTTCTTCCAGCCTCATCTTCTTAAAGAAAATTGTTGCCATTGAGCTGAAGACCCTGAGGCACAGTGAAAGAGTAAGGATAACACCATTTGCATAGCAATGCTAACTGCATTACTAGTGAGGCTTTTTCTTTAATAATCAGATACTTTGGACTATCAGTATTAGTATCATTGTAGCTGCACTAGTATGAAGCTAATAGGCTAAAAATGAATCATTTGTTTTGCATGTAAAGGCATGTGTTTTCAACCCAGGAAAATTGCACAGCATAACTGGTCTTGTGTTCTGCCCTTCAGTCTTGGTTGTAATCTGGATGCAATAAATCAAGTCCAACACTTTGATCCAATAAAGAACATTTGGTGCCTGTAAGTTAGAATTTTTGGTTCCCAGAGGTTCTAGGGCTCAAATTTTGTTACACAGACTTCCTAGTCAATGAAGAGAAGAGCTAGGAGATTGAAAAATTTTGTGCTAACTATTGAGACAGACCATAAAATCATGTCCTAAGTTCCTTACGTGCAGGATTACGATGTCTGCATCAGGGTTGCAAGGAATAGCATGTGATTCAGAGTCTCTTCTAGGTATAGGTCCATCCACCTTGTGATGTGGAGAGAAAGAGATAAAAAAGTATTAGTGTCCATACACACTTTCTATAACAACTAGCACACCTATGAAAAAATAAGGATGCTGAGTTTCAAGACCTTCTTGCTAGGTTAGGAGAACCAAAGCCATATGCATCAATCAAAAGCCATAAGACCCAGTGAATATGTGGCTATGACTCTACTTTCCTTACCCCCTAATGCCTGTCAGGGTAAGTCTGGTCATTGCAAAGCAATTAATTCAAGATAGATAACTGAGAGTAGAGAAAGAAAAGAATTTACATTAGTATGTCAGTTGTAAAGGCATTCAGCAGAGAAAATGAATCCTGTATTCTCACCCTTATTCCATGGGACTGTTTAATGCCACACAACACTTTCTTCTCATCTTTTGAACCACGGTTAAAAAAGCCAGTGAGGACTGTACAAGGGTACTGTTTAACTAAGCGCTTAGTTGGTACCTTACAGAAAAATATGCCTGTCCAAGCATGTGATTCATTGTGCGCTTTGTTTTCAGTTTTAATCAAGTTATTCCTTTGTGTAAAGCCAGCTATCAAGAAAGCTTGTCTCTTGCTGCTGTCTGTTTGTATCCAAGCTCTATTTGTTTTAATAAAACTGATCCAAAGTCTCCTAAAGTCAATGAGCCAAGGCTTCTTTTCGCATTGGACTGGACTCAAGTTGTCAAACCAGAAGCAGATCAATCAAAGTTGACTGTTGTATTGCAGAAGGTATTTTGAAATAATTGACAAATCCTATGAACATTTTGAAACTTAGTTTCTGAACTGTGAAGTGGATTCAGAAGTGAACAAGGTGTTCGTGCAGGCTATGAAATAATGACTTACTATGCACTTAATGTCATATTTAAGCTGATTTGTTTTTGCAAATTGCAAACTGGCTGTAGCACCCTTTTTTCCCCCACTATAACGGTCTTAACAGGTACATTAGAGTACATAAAGCTGATTTTTATTAGCAACTCACACCAAATAACAGGACTAAATAGGACTTTGTTCCCAACTAGCCAGTGAAGCTCAGATCTCACTTCTAGAATCAAATCAAATCTGTTTTTCACAGATCTCTCTGTAGAGGTGCTAGTAGCAAATATATCTGATTAATAGCTTCTAAAGAATAGTGTTTTGGAGCGTAAGATTCGGCCTGGGTGGACATTCCACAGGCTGCCTGAGCAACATATTCCAGTGCTTAACCAATCTCACTGTGAAACATTCTCTACTCATGCTGTTGGTATTTTCCTTGTTGGAACCTGTGCTCTCTCTCTCTCAACCTTTCCTGTACAGCCCTGAGAAAAGTTTGGCTGTCTCCTCTGTATCCTCCCAAAGTTGAAGACAATTTGCATTGCCTCAATGTTCTGTTCTTCAGCCTGGACAATCCCAACTCAGCCTTTTGGTACATCACGGGTTTCAGATGTCTAACCGTCATGGTGGTTTTCCAGAGGGCTTGCTCCAATTTGACAGCCTTTCTTTTACTGGGGAGCTCAGCACTGGGCCCAACACTCCAGATGTGAAAGGATGACCTCCCTCAACAGGCTGGCAATGCTCTTTCCAACGCAACACAGGATGCTGTTGGCCTTGATTGATGCAGGAGCAAACTGCTGGCTCATGTTCAAGAGGTCGACCCCGTGGGCCTTCTCTGCAAGCCCAGCCTGTGCTGGTACATGAATTTATTCTGTCCTCACTGTGAGACATTGTTTCTGCCTTTCCTGAATTTAATGACATTCCTGTTAGCTCACCAGCAATACAGATTCCACTGAAATGTTTTATCACGGTCCTCTTTCCAAGTGGCCAGTAAAACGATACCGTACAGTAGGAAGAGAAAATCAAAGCAGAGATTATTCACTATGAGTAAGAGTCCCCATCCCCCCAAATCCTAGCAGATAGGCATCAAGTCAAAACATCAAAGCAGTATGGAGTACTGCATTTTAAGAACTATTGCACTTACAGGTTTGAAAGTTTGTCCGAATTTCAGAAGGCCTTGCTCAAAAACTCCATGACCATAGAAGGAACTACAATCCAGCAAGATGTTTAACACATATGCTTAATTTTAACTTGATAGAATCTTATTAAATGTGGTGAGGCTAATGTGTCCTTGAAATTCTTGAAGAATTAGGAATGTGAATAAGGACAGAACGTCAAACAAGGTTTATTTATGGAAGCTTAATTCCAAAAAAATTGGAGGTTGAGGTCTTAATCATTGATACTTACATTTGTTTTCCTATGTTTATAATTTTAATTTTAGTATGGTACACTGCTGAGTTATTAAACATCTGTATTGGTAATAAATATATGTAAGAAATCAGCATCTCTATGTTTAAAAACATCTTCAAAAAAAAAATTTCTCCAACAGTACATTTCAAATAAAAGAGATATGCATGAGTCACTTAAGGTTTCATGTTGTAAACTGACATGAAAACAGAACAGAGGAAAATATGAGTTTTAATATATCTGGAATTTTGTACCTGATAAATTTTAAATCTTTTCCTGATGACTAGATATGACTAGTACAATGCACCTCAGCTGGACTTCTGATGCAATAAGGAACAGAAATTACAGTTCCCTAGAGAAGAAAGGATCAGTATAATTAGGAGAAACCAAGAGATAACAATAATTTACAAATACTTGATCGCTTAGTAAGGAGACTGTTCTTTCCCTGTGGAGCGGCTCTTATATGTAATATTTTCATTGACTTGCTTTGCACATAATCTACAGTTGTGTAATGAAGTTCAAGAATGGCAGAAAACTAGGGAGTAATACTACCCTCAGGAAACTGTGTCATAATGAGGCAGGGAAATGGGACTGAATAGTAACACGTGGCTTCAAGCAGTGTGGGTCAAATGAACTGGGGATTCACACCTTGAGTTATACACACATACACAATGGGAAAAAAAAAGGAAAAAAAGTTCTGGGTATGTTATCGGTTAGTAGTGTCATGACTACATCATAGCCACAAAAAATGCAAATAATCTTAGGATGGTACTAAAACCTGAGAAAAGCAGAAATACTATGCCATTTTACAAGGCTGTGAGAACACTGAAATGTTGTAGAAAACTAAAAAAAAAAAATATTCAAAGTAAAGCGAGTAATGAGGTAAACTACTAAACAGGTCTGAAGACTGTTCATTAAGTGCACAGTCTAAAAAAGACTTGGACTGTTCAGCCCAGGGAAGAGAAAGAATCAGAGGAGTATGACGACTGTCCCTAAATCATTAAGGAGTCAAATACTGAAGAAGAAGAAAAATTATTTAAGCTGATAGACAAATGATGTCGCAAGGGAAATGGTTATAATATAAGCATGAATTAATTCAGTTTGGAAATTAGGACTTATTAAGATAAGAACTTTTATTAGGATAAGAATGACCTG
>JAVJGG010004960.1:0-37190 GCA_035590195.1 Aviceda cuculoides
CAGCCCGGGCGGCAATCAGCTCTGCTTGGCGCAGGCTCTCCTTGCCGGAGCCGGGTCGCGCTCTTCTGCGCTTCTGTGGCGTTACAACATCATTTCGTAAGGGTTCGGGGTTGGTTTTTTTTGAAGAGGACGTCATTTCTAACATGCAGCCACATGTATCTGTATCATAGGCCAGATTCGTCCTTGGCTGATACCCAGCCGTAAATAATTTGTTCAGGTCGATCTCGGCTTAACTTTCTTGGCCCAGTATCTTTTCTTTCTTTGTGTATGCTTTAAATTGGCTTCTCCCTCTGTGCTGTTTAGCTCTGGGGATCGAATTCTTCTCTTGGTTGCACAGATGTAAAAGCAGAATACTTACGTGGGTATAAGTAACGTTGCTGGGTGGAGAGTAGAAGGAAGGGTAGAACTTAACCTCATACTAGTACTTTCTAGCTATTAAATATATCAAGGCTGTCTTTGTAAGCAATATGCTATTCCAAATAAGGTTATATGGATTAGTTCGCTCGGTTGCAAGTCTTAATCAAAATCAGCTGACTTTAAACACTGTCTTAAAACCACAGCTAGTCAGTGGTCTTGAGAATCTCTGCTTTTAATTCAGCTTTGATGTGAATTTATGTAGCTTCACTGACTTTGCTGGTGTTATACTAACGCAGCAGAATATGTGTCAGTAAGGTCTGATACTCCTTTTCTCAGATCTCTGTATAGTAGCACATCGTTTGAATAATACCGGTTTTACCAAGGCTAGGATTCATCTCGCATAACTTTTCTCGGGTTAGGTAGCTAGCCTAAAGCAGTCTTCTAGGTTTTTTCTGTAGTCATCTCCAGAGAATAATTCATCTTGCCTCTCTGGATAGACTGGGTTTCTCTCAAAGCATTGCTAATTCTCCACTGTCAATAGGGGAAGCCCAGGAGACTGGCATATGATATTTGCTGGTGTTTTAGATAGCGAAAGTTAAATTAGATGAATCTCACTTTAGGGTTACAGTGGTGCCCTGACCAAATACCCATTGTACTGTGCTTTGTGCAACCCACAGCTAGAGATACCGCAGCCAAATACAAGCTGATGAACAAGGCTGTTCAGATGACGCTTGGAAGCACCATCTTCTCAATTTCATCTTATGAATCTCAGTTCATCATACTAGCCTACCCTCCTGCCATTCAGCTCATGGTCGTGCTGGCATATAAGCCCTAATTACATAGCTTATGTGTTACTTGATGTTTTATACCCTGTGATGCACCCTGTGATGCATAAGTTATCATGTTAATTCAGACTAAAGAGGCCAGAAAGGCAACTAAGATATGAGCCTCAGTTTCTATCCGAATCCCCAGTTTCTAGCTTTGTGGCAAGGATGTTCCTTAATAATTGGCCTCATTCATACTTCTAAGTTCTCCTGAGCCTGGGCCCTCCCCTGGCCAACATTACTTGAGAAATCAAGGTTAGCTGTTTTAATATGCCATTGGCACCTAATTGAGCCTGGAAGTGCCTCTGGCAGTACCTAGAACAGGTAAAATGGAAATGGTAATTTCATTTTCCAGTGGCAAGAAAATAATTTAAGCCTTCCTTTATTTCAGTATGAAAATATTAGGAGGCTTTTACAACAACTCAGTGTGTCACTGCTTTACCGTTGCCCGATGCTACAAAATTAAACTGCCTTTGTATGTGAACATTTTTTTAAAACCCATCCTGGCTAATTAAAGATGCCCTTGTTAGAGCTGTCTTGAGCGAAAGACATTAGAAATGTGAGTACAAATGGAATTTTTTCACAATGTCAAACTAAGATTTTATCTGAAAAATTATAATAAAGACATTCTGAGAATTTTAAGGTTATAATCTGTGAAGTTTTGACAGTCCATTTGCACTTACAGAGTGTATATGCATATATAATGCCCACCTGTTTAGGGAAATTACATAAGGAAAATATTATTTGGCCTAACAACTAAATAGGAGCCAAGCTGGGACCTTCTACCCCAAACCATATCCATTCCTGTCTTGCATATTAGTGATTTGGTGAAGCATAGTTAACTCAAATCTCAGTCTGGCATTTTCCTCTTAAAAGATAAACCTGCCTAGCCACACAGATTAATCGGAGAAAATAAAAGAATAACCTTTTATAATTTTAACAGGACGGACATTTCCAAAGAAGGGTCAGACGTGTGTGGTGCACTACACAGGTAAGGCATGTTCTGAATATTCTCTCAATACCAACTGCCTTGCATTCAAGAGTGATTTGCCATTTCAAATGTGTTTGTTGTATTTTTTGCTTTGTTCTGTCATTCATAATCCATTTATTATATTCTGAGGGGGTTCCTGAACACTTCACTTCTAGTTGAGCAGCTCAAGCTACAGTATCCAGATGTACATGCTAGTAGATTTGCCAAGTGTAGCATTCAATGGTGAGAGGTTAACAGATGAAGCTGTGGACCTGATTCTTTAAGCCATTACACTAGCTAATGAAATCAAGCATGAAACAGTGAAAATGCTGGGTTCATATTTTTCCAGCCTCTGATCTCGATACAGATAATTAATGATTGTATATATCTTAAGAGCATGCGTCTACGTATTGGCAGTAAAATTCATTCCAGATTGAAGAGATCAATACAAGGTCTATTTAACATCTGCTTTATGGACTTGTATGAATCTTAAATGGCGAGTTAGTTAATGGAGCTGCTTATGCTGCACCTTTGCGCGGAGGGAAGATGTCCTTTAAATCAGCTTGTAATGTTATGTTTTGTATATAGTTATGTAAATTGTCAGAAGAGTGCAAAGACCTCTGCAGTCAGAGTCCCCAGCTGGGAAGTTCACATCAAGAGCTGCCATTTTATGTAGCCTTTTCCTTAAGAAGGCAAAATGTAGGTGATGTGGGGATTGACAGCTACTGATCTGGGCCTAGATCTGTGAGGTAATGTTTTCCTGTAGTGTTCAGTATTATAGGAAAGTTCTCACTGGTAACTGTTACTTTCTTTCAGTTTTGTACTTGCTTCTGTAGCTTGCAGCTGGAGCAAGGTGGGAATATTTTCTGCTAAATGCAACTAATGAAGCAAACCTGTTTGTATTGTCAAGAATCCTTTTGGTATAGTTTCCGTAATATCGCTCTCTGGAAGGTTGTATGGGAGTTAGTGCACTGACTTGGGATATAGGACGTCTGGATTTAAGCTCCTATGCATTTGTATATTCAGAATATTTTGATCTGATGAGGATTTCTAGTTTGAATTAGAAGAAGTTAAACACATGGGTCTCCCATGTCAGCCTCAGCTCTTGCAGACGTTCCTCTGTGACTTTGATCTGAAAATAGATGTTTAGAAACTGGTTTTGTGAAGATGCTGAAAGATATGTTTCTGTTCCGGTCCAAACTTTAAAAGTTTTTATGAAATAAAATTGTCACCTCCCACCACCAGTTAGTTCGAGATAAATTTAAATGTCAGAGCTGAAATAGGCAAAAAAATTTGAGGCCAGTGGCTCCCACAAAACACAACTTTGGTGGATAACTTCAGAGAAAGTGTGAATGGTAAATGTGGAAAGATAAAAAGATGCTGCATACTCTTACTGATATTATATACCATCTTAGATGAGGCTATCATAAGCTAGCTTTGGCATAAAAGACTTTATGAAAACTCATTAAATCAATCTCCAGCGTAAACTGTGCTTCCTCCATATATCTTGCTATTGGTGCTATGCAACCTCTCTAACTTCCAGATTAGAACAGGTATCAGAAAAAGCTAATCATCTTAGTTCCAGTGCTGTTGCAATGTCGAAGCAGTCTTTGGCGGTGATATTTTTAAAGGGAGACCATGGTTAAGGGATAAAGTGTTTTCTTCCAGTGGTCTGTAAAACATGTGGGAAAGCTGACATATGAATGTCAAGTTTTAATTTAAAACTATTTTATCTGAATACAATATAACTTCTTTTTGTACTGATGCAATTCTGGGTATGTCTGGGATTCATCTTGAAATGATCCTTGTCTTATTTATATGATATTATTAGACCTCACTGTACTTAATGCTTACCCTCGCCACAGTCCTGTAAGTACTGCTTTAGGAAGTGGGCAGCTAAGTTACAGAGATGTCCACAGAGATATCCAGAATATCTGTCTTGTCACCTAAAATGGGAGTTAGGAAGAAATAAGACACCTAGGTGCAAGGGAATGAAAGCAGAATTCCTGCTTTCCAGAGCTGCTTAGTATTGGGAGTATGTCAAGCTCACAGGTTGTCTCCATGTTCAGCCTACATGTCGCTCTGGAACTAGGCACAGATACCTGTAGGGACGCATTGTAGTCTGGGAAGTGAGGGAACCATGCACTGACTGGACTCCACCAAGATCTAGAGATCATTTGGATCCCCAGAAAAGCCAAACCTCACTGGAGTGCTGCGAGCACAGCTCTGAATCCAGCATCAAGCACAGCAGAGACAGCCAGTTTCAGTCAAAAACATGGCCTGTGAGAGCCCACTTTATATATAATAATTGAACAGTTGTTTCAGACATGGCACACCTATGCTCAGTTGCCTTTTCCAACAGAAAAGGGTCATAGCTCTTAACTGCCACATCCTTAACTGCAACCATTACATTCTTGGGGAGGAGAAAGCTGAAATTTCCTGCTCTCTCCAGTTTAGCTTGGGATGTTCAGTAGTGAGGAATGCAAGAGCCATGGGCAAGAAAAGAAGCAGGCAAGAGGGTAATTGGTTCAGGCTCTTATGCAGGAGTATTGAAGGAGTTGTATTCCAGTCCCTGTCTTCAGGGATTAATTTTGTACTTTTTTGGTTTTTTAATCCAATGATTTTCCCATACAGTGGTGCCTAGTTTTGACAGCTTGGTATGCCATGTAACTTCTTGCAGTGGCCCTTCCGCTCTCATGTCAATGCACATTATGTGGCAATACAGCTCCTTAGCAAAAACATGATTGGCTCCATGATTCCCTGAATGGCTAGGGTTTTTGTGCGTGCATAGAAAATCATTGCCGGTCTGCTAATTATTCATGTCTTGAGAGTTTCCAGCAAGGAGGAGGAGACTAGAAGGGGCTTGCTTCTGCCAGAGCAAGTTACAAATTTTTAAGGAGACTCAAACAAGGAGTGGGCTGTGGACTCTATTTTGTCTTACTTCCTCATCTTCCCTTCTCCCTCCAGGAGTCTCATAGATGTGCATTTGCCGTGTGATGGGGAGTGATGGCAGAGAGCATGGACAGGAGGGGACTGCTGGCACTACAGGAGTAAAAGGCCTGTAGCTCGCTTCTGAAGCATCTTTGGGAAAAAGTTTTTTAGGAGGAAGTTGTCTGCATGAGTTGTCTTGGCAGTCTATGCAGAAAAAGTCCAGAGAGGACCAAAGGCTGGTACCCTAGATATTTGCCAGAACTATAGAGTCCTGTCTGCTCATCCTCCAGGGTCTTATGATTCATGCATTGCTAAGGCAGGGATTCAGCAGGGTAGTTTCTAGTCTGACGACCCTACATGTTCTGGAGAAGTGGGAAGTGTGAACTGGAATCTCCTCAAGATGAAGGAGAACTGTGATCAAGTTTTACACTTCTCCTGTCAGCACTCCAGCTATTAGGCTGTTATATGTGGCAACTTTGCCTTGTTCTCTCTTTGTTCAACTAGATGCATAATCTCAGGAGCAGACTTTGTGCATTCCCGAATGCATTTTGATGCCTTAATGGACAGACCTAAGTTCCAGTGGCAGCAGGAGTTAAGGTGCAACTTTGCTAGGGAACAGTTTAGAAGAAACTTCTTAGTTTAAGCAAATCTTTTTCTTTCTTTTTTTTTTTTTTTTTTTCCCCCTAAGGAGTAGTTCTTGGCTGCTTTACAATTAGAGCAGGATTTTTGGATTACCCTTCAGAAGTACCTCGTTGCCCTTTCTGACTGCATAAGACGCCTTAGTGCCTAACTTTGGTACTGTAAATCACCTGCTAATTTTTCAGCTTTGCACAGCCTGAGTTAAGTACACAAATAGATGCTCCAGATCATTGCAGAAAATTAGATAAGAGGACTGCGACAGAACATGAAACCAAGTCCTGATCTTAGTATATGATGGAAGAATGTGGTCAGATTCCCATATGTTTTATCTTTGTTAGGAAATATAACAAATATAATAATTACTTCATATCATCCAGCATCTATGTTGTGTCTCAAAAGTTACCTGACACAATATTAAAGTAATGGGATTAATTGATAAGGTAGTGTGTTGGCACCAAAATGCATTTCCAGCAGCAACGGTTTATGTCATGTTTTTGTCAGAGATTTCATTGAGCAAGCTTCTGGAAGCCTTTGGCAATCTGCTTACTCCTTCTGTTTTCCATCTGCAAAATGATAGTTGTACTTTGTCTGCCTTGTGTAGATAAATTGCAAGCAATTTGAGATACGAACTGCCTCCTTCTTCATGCCTAACATAATGGCGTCCAAATCTTGATTGGGTCTTCAGGTTACATTGCAGTACTGATAGTAATACAAGTAAACAAATTACAGTGTCATTAGTCCTGGAGCGTATCAACAGAATTGAGGCATTTTCTGCAGTTTTGTTGCTTGTGATTTAAATTTGTTAACTCTGGCAACAGGAATTAGCAGTGCAGAATTTTCAAAGATTTAGAAGGTGATAATACAAAATGTGACTTCCAGTTAGAAATGGCCCTAAACAAAACCTTTGCTGAGGTTGTGAATGCTCCGTCTAGAAACGGGTAAAACCTGCACTCTGGGAAGCTGAATCCCATTCATGGCCCTCCTGCTGGATGATGGTGTGCCCTCAAACAAGCTTTGTGTATAGTGGTCCCAAATCTGCTCTTAATAGTGAGAGGGCAGCTTTTTTTCCAAGTTATTTGGAGCTGACATTCTCTTGTGTTGTCCCATATAGTTTGTGGCAGAGCTGAATTCTTAACCTCTTCATCTTTCTCCTTGACCGCCTGTAAATCTGTGATAATAATGCAATTACCCTTTTTAAGGAACTGATGATATTCAGTATTCGTAGTGTGCTGGAACAGACTTGTTTGAATGAGACTATAAAGCCACATTAAATCATTAATTACTTATTAAACTGGACTTCTATCAGAGAAGATTTTCCATAGACTTTTTAGGCTAGGGCAAGGGCCATAAAATTGCACCAAATACATTTTGAATAGAGTAGAGTAGAACAGAACAGAATAGAATAGAATAGAATATTTCAGCTGGAAGAGTCCTACAATGATCATCAGGTCCAACTGCCTGACCACGTCAGGGCTGACCAAAAGTTAAAGCATATTGTTAAGAGTATTTTCCAAAAGCCTCTTAAACACTGACAATCTTAGGGCATTCACCACCTCTGTAGGAAGCCTGTTCCAGTGTTTGACCACTCTCTTGGTAAAGAAAGGCTTCCTAATGTCCAGTCCAAACCCCCACTGGCGCAGCTTTGAACCATTCCCATGCATCCTGTCACTGGATCCCAGGGAGAAGAGATCAGCACCTCCCTCTCCACTTCAATATTTCAATACTGAGAAGTTGATTTTTTTATTTTTTTTAAATGCTTGAAGTGAAATTCCCTAGTGAAATAAATAAATACTACTCCATTTATTTCATCTGAGCTGTAGAAATTAATTCTTTTTTAGGAAGCAGGCCTTTATTTAAAGCAGAACAAATGATTAATTGTTCTTTTCCTAGTGATCTGAGGACAAACTCATACCATCTTCTTTTCCCATATATTACCAAAATTACTTTATATTGTTTCTTTAGCTTTGGCAGTGGTGTAGTGTTGAGAGTTATGGTTGTGATTGTGAAGTTGAAAGCCTTTCTTTTTTTTACCTCTTTTTAATAACAAAAGCATACTGCATAGATGCAGATTAACAGTAATTTATAGAATATGCTTGATTTATCATGATTTTAAAAAGCATTTTCCATTTAACACAATACAAATATAATGCAATTCCCTTGAAATAACTCTTGCCAAAAAGAGAGCAGATCTGCCTGTTTTTCTTGGATCAAAATCAACCCAGTCTTAAGTGTATGTAGTAATAGCCAGAGATTTGTCTGTACTGACATACTCTCAAAAAGACTAACCTAAATTGAGAATAACTTTGCAGAGTGTCATATATTTGTCGATGAGCCTCAGTATGTGCATGACTGGATGTACATTAGCTTCATGTGAAAGCACTTTGTGCCAGGTGAGTACAGGAGTATGTTATTTCTCTGGTCTCGCTTTCAGAAACATCTATACCACTTCAGCGGGAGCTGTGCATGTGAATCTGAGAGGAAAAATTAACTAAGGAAAGAATTTAGTCAAAATTCTTTGTCTCCAGGAAGCTGTCTAGCTGGGTTTGGAAGATGATAGTGAACACTGCAATTAGAGTTATCATTAATAAGAATTGTATTGTAACAGACATTATAATTGAGCCTTGAATTATAGCCAGCTAAATCTTGCTTACCTAGAAGGAACTTAATTGTTTTATCGAGCATGTTCCCAAGATATATTATACCAGGAGAGTGTGATGTCTGTCCGTCTTTTGGGGCCTGCCAATTTTCTGTATTTTTTTACTTAAAGTAATCTCTTCAAATTGCCCTGGTTTGAAAGGATGAAAGCCTTTTACTTCTGCAGAGATCTTGGTGGCAGCTAAGCACTTAAAGGCATCCTTTTTCTTTGGTGAATCATAACTGCAAAAAGTCGTTTTAGTCCTTAGTGAAGAACGTGGTCTTTTGCTGCCCCTCAGAAATGATTTGCAAGTCTTAAAACTCTCTCAATAAAGGGAGTAAAATTCTCACTTTTGCTTATTTAATGTAGATTGGTTACCTTTGGAAATATTTAGGTGGTGACTTTAGCCTGATAGTGATCAGAGTCCAGAAGCAAAAGGAGAAGAGATTTCTCCTACGCATTTTGCTGCCAGCTTAGTGACTGATTTCGGGTATATTACTTGCTCTTTCATTTTTTAAATTTGACAGAAAAGGGGGCTGTACCTCTCAAAATTGTCATGAAATTAATGTTTGCAAGTACTGTGACATTTCCTGTGAGAAGTGGCTATTAACGTGAAAAAATGATTTGACGAATAAAAAAGGTTCAGAGATTTGTAAGAAAAAATGTAGCAGCTTCAGCAGCTGAATTAGTGAGTTTAAGTTGAACATACCAGATTGATGCCTGATGGAAAAAGATCAGTATAATAAACTGTAGCTTCAAGTTTCCTAGTTGCTCCTCCTTTGCACTGAACACTGCATTGCTGTGTACCGTGCCCATCGGTTTCACTGAAATTACTTGTGGTATTAGATGCTATTTAATGTGGGTAAGTGAAACAAAAAAGGAGCTTGAAATTATCCAACAGCATTCTTATTGGCAGCTGCAGCTGAGAAGTGATGGTTTGACTAAGAATTGGAAGTCTCTCCCCTTAAAGGTGGTCCCCGTAGCATTGAGGTGTTATTTGGACAGCTGCTAATATGCTTTGTGCAAAGAAATGGAAGACTTCAGGATTGCCTCTAAACACTGTCTTATGTTCATTTAGGAAAAAGACAGGACAAGTTTTTTTCTTGCAGAGTAAAGTAGATTATAAAGAGATTTCTTCAAGATAACATACATAGGCACTTTCTTCCCTGACAGAGACTTCTCTGTTAGCATGAAACATGCTGAATGATTCGGTGACTGCTAGCTTCGATTTTGGAGCTCCTACTAACCTCTACAGGATTTCCTTTCATGGAGGGATTGTATCATCATGCTCCCTTCCTATTTTGCATAGGAATGAAACCGCTAGCAAATAATTAAACCTCCTACTCCTACCTCACAAAAGACTTGAAGAAGAGGATTTCAAGATATTTTTAAAAAGTTCACAAAGCAGATTATGTAAAGTACCAGAGAACTAATAGCCTCTGTTCATCAAGTTTTTAAAAGCTCACAACTGATCCAAAAGAGTGCCATCTTTTAGAAAGTTAGATTGCTGTTTTCAAACAAAATATTTTTGCTGGGTCCTCTTTGCACTTATTTTCAATGATCCCAGTGTGCCACTCTGCCTACTTACAGCTCATATGTATATTTAAGGACTAGGACCTGCAATTCTTGATCATTAGAATTCCAGGGGCTTACAAGAATGACATCGTTTTCTAATAATTTATCCCCCCTCCAAATCAAAGAATTGCTGAAACAACTGTGCCGTGAATAGTATTTGTTAGTGTAAAATGTACAGATGGATACTAGTCACCAGCAATAGGCTTGTCTCCCTTTATTGACAAAATAGAACTGACATCACCATATTTACCTAATTAAGAAGTCTAAATTGAGAGCTTAGTTACCTTAGGCTACCTAAATAGTTAGCCTTTGGATATGCCTCTCTCTCTTGATTAGATAAAGAGCTTAATATGGTTCCTAAGTCAGGTAACTCAGCTAGGGAGAATTTGTGGAAGGGTAATATTTTCTTCCTTAGACAATATGCGGTGTCATCGCTCTGTAGTAGATACGTCACAGCCACATTTCACGTGTCTTACCTGAGCCGTTGCTGTGTGGCCGGAGATCTCTGCAGGCTTGTGATCTTCAGGGCTCAGTGGGTTGGTCCTAGTACTGCAGTGATGCGTGGGAGATCCCCAGGGAGGACCATTGCCAAGGAGCCATACAGTGCCCGTCTTCTGGCGCTGGTACGCAGTCGAACGGGCAGCCTTGGAGGAAACGCACACTGCTGCGGGAAGCAGCGGTTCGGCGTTGGCGTGAGTTCTGCTGAGTCTTGCTGAACCAGCGCCAGGGGGCTGCTAGGGGGCTTTATATTGAAAGCAACATCTCTCGATTGAGATATATTATGTAGCTTTAGTTACTCAAGGGCATTGTAAATCTTACTTAATTTTTTTTCACAAGACTGCTGGCTGCAAAAGTTTGTACTCCCTCGTGCATCACTCAGTGCGAGGGATCTGAAATGTTGTAGCCATGGTGTCATCAGGCAGAGCCAGTGGATCTTTGTAGTTGAGACAGCGGCAGATCCATGCAGCCAGGCAGCGTCGTCCTTTATCTCCCATCCAACATCCTGGGTCTTCTAAAACTCAGTGTTAAAAGAGTGGTTGTGAGGCACGTTTGATTTGTAGCTCTCCCTCTGTCTCTGCTTATGGTACCCCAAGTCTGGTTTCCCCTTCCAGATCTTTTCCATTTAATCCTGCATAGTCATTGGTTCTTAGTTGTCTCTTGCTGCTCTAAATCACTTCCCTGTGCACACTTAATGATGAAACTACCTTGATTTAGCAAGATTGTCTTCTCTTATTCTGTTCTCAGTGAGAAATTGAAGACTTTTGGTTTGGTAAGGGTGG
The DNA here is from genome assembly GCA_035590195.1 of Aviceda cuculoides. NCBI lineage: Eukaryota > Metazoa > Chordata > Aves > Accipitriformes > Accipitridae > Aviceda > Aviceda cuculoides. The sequence goes on from JAVJGG010004960.1 coordinate 11,212, forward strand.
TTTCCTCCTGGACAGAGGAAAAGACGTAATACTTAATTAGTTCATTTTCCAATCTATAATTGCTACAAACAATACACTCCCTGATGCATTGGTTCTGTCTAGTTTCAAATGACCGAAGTGATAATGCTATTTTGCTACTTCCAAACCCATTGAAGTTGCTGGTGTTGCAACATTAAAACTAGCAGCTTTCTGTTGAAATTCTTTACCCTGCATTAGGGAAAAAAAACCAAAACCAAACCACAAAACAAACAAGTGGTTGTTTAGAAATTACATTATAATACTATATAGGGATTGTAGTTATGGGAACTTATATTTTCATTCTCCTCTGTGGATAAATTTCTGTTTATGCTATAAGCAGGGATTTCCAGGAAGAGAGGAGGGCCTTGTACTTGGGAAGGTGAAATCTAGCCTTATCTAGGACACATAAAAGAAAATAAAAGATGAGTCACACAGTGGACAAGTTCCTGAGGCATTGCCATGAAGTGTTGCCATTTCCAGACAGGAATGTACAATTTTCAGCCTGAAGAATTGAAGTAAATTTTTGTTGTTGTGAAAGCTGTAATTTTGGTGGAAAAGCCTTTCCCACAAATTTTGTTTTGAAGGTTGAGGATCTGAGACTGAAATTCGTAGGCTAACTGCCAACTCTGTATCATAGAATCACAGAATGGTTTGGGTTGGAAGGTACCTTTAAAGATCATCTAGTCCACCCCCCTGCCATGGACAGGGACATCTTTCACTAGATCAGGTTGCTCAAAGCCCCATCCAACCTGGCCTTGAACACTGCCAGTGATGGGGCATCCAACTTCTCTGGGCAACCTGTTCCAGTATCTCACCACCCTCATTGTAAAGAATTTCTTCCTTATATCCTACCTTATATCCTTCCTTATAAACCTACCCTCTTTCAGTCTAAAACTGTTGTCCCTTGACTTGTCACTACAGACCTTGGTAAAAAGTCTCTCCCCATCTTTCCTATAAGCCCCCTTTAAGTATTGAAACTCTGCAATAAGGTCTCCTTGGAGCCTTCTCCAGGCTGAACAACCCCAATTCTCTCAGACTTTCCTCATAGGAGAGGTGTTCCAGCCCTCTGACCATTTTCATGGCCCTCCTCTGGACCCGCTCTAACAGGCCCATGTCTTTCCTTATACTGGGGACCCCAGAACTGGATGCAGTACTCCGTCCAGGTGGGGACATCATGACAGCAGAGTAGAGAGGGAGAATCACCTCCCTCAACCTGCTGGCCATGCTTCTTTTGATGCAGTCCAGAGTTCAGTTGGCTTTCTGGGCTGCAAGCACACGTCGTTGGCTTATGTACAGTTTTTCATCCACCAATATCTCCAAGTCCTTCTCTGTAGGGCACATCTCAATCCGTTCATTTCGCGGCCTATTGATATTGGGGGTTGCCCTGACCCATGTGCAGGACCTTGCACTTGGCCTTGTTGAACTTCATGGGGTTAGCATGGTCCCGCTCCTAAAGCCTGTCAAGGTCCCTCTGGATGGCATCCCTTCCCTCCAGCATGTTGACCACACCACACAGCTTGGTGTCAGCTTGGTGTCATCTGCAAATTTGCTCGTGGTGCACTCAATCCCACTGTCTATGTCATTAATAAAGATATTGAACAGTACTGGTCCCAATATGGACCCTTGAGGGACACCACTTGTTACTGATCTCCATTTGGACATCAAGCCGTTGACTGCATCTCTTTAGATATCTGGATTCAGCCAATTCCTTATCCATCGAATAGTCCATCCATCAAATCCATACCTCTCCAATTTAGCTACAAGGATGTTGTGTGGGACTGTGTCAAAGGCCTTACAGAAGTCAAGATAGATGACATCAGTTGCTCTTCCTTTATCCACCAATGCAGTCATTCCATTGTGGAAGGCCATCAGGCTAGTCATATTGGCCTGAGCTAAAGTACTGTATATTAACCAAAATTTGTGACAGTATTTAAAGTTGTAAATCTGAATTTTACAGCTCAAGCTTATCTTCAGTTGTAATCTGAATTAGTCTTACATGGTTTTTGCCCATTTTCATTGTAAGGCAGAATTATTTTTTCTTGTTAGGAGGTTATTCTGTCTGACCCTGCTGTAACCCTTTCTTGTCTTTTTTGCTTGAAAGTTATACTACACAACGATCAGCCTACTACACACGTGCAGCCACATTAGGAGCATCCAACCATAGTTTGCAGTACCTCTGTGCCTGATCACTGCCCACACACACTTAAATTACAGAGTAAAAGCAGAATTACATGTAATCTTCTCTCATTCTGAAACTGTTATCCTTTTTTCTGGAAGAAGTTGGAATGGTAATCACAAAGACTAACTTTAACCATGGGGGAGGAGTCTTCTTCAATGACATCTGTCATTCGTGGAGAGGAACAATCTTTTCTGCAGTGTTGTGCTGAAACACCTGACCTTGGCTTGGGCTTGAGATCGCTCTCTGGAGGGTCTCTCTCCACTGACGAGAGCAGGAGATGCTCCTCTGTCACGCTGCCTGTGTGACTGGCTCCCAGCACCCTGTGTCCCCCAGTGGCCAGCTCGCAACAGCTCTGGAAAAGCTATGGCTGTGTCTGTGCCACCCTGCCAGGGGAGTTTCTGGAGTGCGCAGACAGCCCCATCGATAGCTTTTGGTTTATGCTTTCCTTTGAATTTTCTTCTGCTGTCTTTTGCACCTTGTCTTCAGTCAAATAAATAGCAGGGACAGTTTCACAGCTCTTCCTTAGGTCAGTCAGCAGTGCTTCTGCACAGCACAGCTGAGGGCTATCATCTAACGTGGGTTGAGCCCTTTTTGTCATGTCCTACCTTTTCCTGGCTTGAAATCAAAAGTCATGACCTTTTATATCTGAACGCCAGGGACTTCCAGAGCCTGTAACTATAAGAAGAGGTGTTGAAAAGACATTGGAACAGGATCAAAATGCATCATTAAAAAATGATCCTTACCTGTGCCATTAAGACTTGTTCTATGTGAAACCATTTATATAGCTCATCTCCTTTTCAACATTTATTCAAATTCCTGGCTGGGAGTGTAGGAGTTTTGAACACTTATGAGTCAAATGCAATTCAGGTTTGATACAGTCATGAAGAACTGCCATCATTAATCCCCTGTGGAAAACTTAAAAAGTTGAATCTGATTAAAGTGCTACACCCTTCATTCATAAACCCCTTTGGAAAGGGAAAAGCATTGCTTACTCCCCTTTACAAGACAGAGAAATTTGGAGGGGAAATGATTCGTCCGGGGAACACAGCAAGCTTCTGATAAAGCTGGGTGTAGAAATTCCAGTGCTTTTAAAATCCTTATCTATTATATTTACCTATCTACTTATCTATTACATTACCAGCCTATATATTGTATATGTATAGGCTGTATCAACTCTGTGGAAGAGTGGTTTCTTCTTTTCCAGACCTTGCAAGTGTTTAACTTTTGAGAACAAACTATTTAAATTAAGATGAATAGTGGAAAAATCACAAAGTACCTTAGTTTTTATTAGGTTTTCTGTCTTTCTCTAACCAGTCCTGATTTAATTGGTTATATAAGCATTGTAAACAGATTAAGGGCTCAATCCTTCCTTGATGTAAAGAATAGGGGATTTGATTGTAATGATTCACTTTATTTCAATAAAGTAACTAAAGCTTGCAATACATTGATTCAATAAAACTGCAGAGCCATTTTCGAAGTGCTTTCCTAAGACTTGCTGTCATAGCACATTCAAAGCTCCTATTCAGATGCAAAAGTTTCTAAAGCGTTTGGGAAAATGGTATCAAACAAAGTAGGCTGGACCTAAGAGAGCTTGTAGCTATAAACACAGGTGCCAGAGGTGACGGAGAGCTGAGAAATTACGTGCCTTGCAGAAAAAGATCAATGAAGTCTTGGGCTGGGATTTTTCCCTCCATGAGCGTGGGAAGAAACGTTGACTGACTGCAAAATTCCTCCATAATGTAATGGAGTTATACAACCTGTAATCTTTCTATTATTCAGTCTGTCACCGTAGGACTGGCCCACTTGTAGACTACAAAGTATTTAAATGATGGCAGCTGTATTAGACAGTAAGGGACATAGTTAGCCATTGTGTTTATAGAGGGCAGCGAGATAAGAATAGCTCCCAGTCTTCAGTGCTTGCCACATTTACTTTAGATTTCGGATGCCTCTGTACATTTTGTGGACAAGTAGCTGTGTTGAAAAAGCAGGGGGTACTAGGGCAATAGTTATCTTAGCTCTTCTTTTTCCCTTGAGAAACTGATGTACAATACAGGCCAAGAGGGTGTCAGCTGATAAAAGCCAGACAAATGTGAAGTGTTCTCTGGATTTGATGTCAAGGAGCCTGCCATCCAAGAGAAACCGGACATTGTCCGGCAGCAGCATGAATGAATGAATGAATGAATATCCCCAATGTGCCCTTCCACTGCACGCTCCTGTTACTCTCTTACTGTGTGTAGGACCACCCTTCTTCTTCTAGTTTTTCTTCAGTACTTCAACAAGTTGTAATAGACTTAGTAAAATTTTCTAGTCTGTTTAGTCACATGCAAGTTTTATTACAGTTTTCAGTGTTATTCATCATGCAGCTTCTAATCATGTTCTAGCAGTACATTAAATGATGGGCCTTGTTTTCTGATTGCATCCTCAGAGGATAAAGCAGTGAAGAGTTTTAACACCTCCAAAAGAACACGCGAGTGCAGCCTGCATTTGAAAACGTTTCTTGTTCTGCAGCATAACTTGCTCATCATAGGCACCAAAGGTGGTATGACGTGAATAGGTAGGGCTGAAACAGGGGGTGCAGCAATGTCCCCAGCTATTTTCTCCTACCTTTGCACCACTCCATCCTGTGCGTAGAAATGTTGCGATGCCTGCACTGTGCACTGTGCTGAAAATCTGGCATGAATGAAAAACAAGTTGGGGAAGGAGGGAAGAAGTGGTTGTGAAGGACAGCAGGACAACAGGATGGAAATGCAGCGTGATGGAAAGAGCAACAGCAACACTTGTAGTCCAGCACTGCTGCAGGTCCAGAGTTTTACAGTGGTGTGGGGAACCAAGGCATTAGGGTGGTTGTAGAGAAGAGAGAAGATGACTCGCCTGTGGGAATGAGGGGAAATACTTGTTTCTGTTTCCTTCTCACATTTCCGACCTGTCAAACTTCCCAGTAGTGTACAGTTTGGGGACCATCCCATAGCACACTCTCCATCTTTCTATTGCAATAATGTACTGGGAGAAATTTCTCTCTTTAGCATGCTTCATATATTTAATGCTGCTGTGGCGGGGGCTATTTAGTGGTGCTGTTATTTGTTTATATAAGTGATCTGAGAATAAATTTGTTTGACTTCTTTTTCCCCCAAAAAAGAAGACAAAAAATTTCCTACTTGAATCTCTGGACTAAAGCACATTTTTGGTGCACAGCTGTTTAGTGGTTGGGTGGACAAGGATTTTGGGGCTGAGGTTATGGTTCACAATGACGGCATTTTACCTTGAATAGGCAGACAAGGTGTCTATACATGGGGAAAGAATTATTCTTATTAATATGTTTATTAATACAGTGTACATTACTTTGTTTAAAGGAAGTATTGTTGCCCTTCTACTGAGTGATTGCAAATTTCAAGCCTTTATAATTAGCTTCTTATCAGAAAATAAATCAATGTCACTAGCCAAGGTAACTTCTGAACATGACTTGCATAAATGTGTCACTGAGCAGGATTCATTGGAACTGCATTTGTTCCTGATCAAGGAATGGTAACAACTTGGATGTGACAAGCCCTACCAGGGTGAAGTATTTAAAGACCCCCACCTTACCACAAACTAGTGGCAACACTGCACAAGATGATTTGCCTACTTCTCCCTCCCCCCTGCCCCCCCAAAAGATTCGTGGCTCTTGGGTTTACAAGTCAAGAAACTCCGTTTTGCTGAACCTTTCTTTTTCTGCTCCTCATGAAGCAGTATTTGCCAATTTAGAAATGCTTCTTTTGGCTGAGCTGAGTGAGGATGGACTCAATGACTGCCCCTGCATATGAGGAAAAGACTTAGGACCTTTTTATAGCAAGAAGCCACAACTCATGCACGGTCTTCTATCTGCTGTTTGCCAAACAGCTGAAGAGAAAACTTTTTAAAAAATGAAATCAGCATACCAAATATTTTTAAACGGTGATGTGTATCCTATACAACAGAATATTGTATTAGCTTAAATGTGGGATCAGCATTTATATATTCAAAGTAGATTAGTGTGGATTTTTACAATTTGTTTTCCTGCTCTTGGATTTACTTGTGTAAGACATCTCTAATACAGGTATGTGTTGCGCGCGTGTACTCTTGAAGTATAAAGATCTTAGATCATAATGTTAAAAACTTCAGGTCAAAGCAAGTGTTGTTTTTTTTTTTTATTCAAAACATTCTGAAATAAATTCTGATTCTTGTTTTTACTCAGTATTGGAGTTCTGAAATTTATTATGTTGTATCGTACCTCATTCAGCCAGTCTTTCTCATCTGTGTTTTTCGTCAGCAGTAGTGACAAAATTCTGATTTACGATAGGATAGGATGGAATGGAATGGAATGGAATAGAATAGAAATAGAAATAGAAATAGAAGTTACTATTTCAGTTGGAAGGGACCTACAACGATCATCTAGTCCAACTTCCTGACTACTTCAGGGCTGACCAAAAGTTAAAGCATGTTGTTAAGGGCATTGTCCAAATGCCTCTTAAATACTGACAGGGAATTTTGGTGTTATGGATAGCAAATGTTGTGAAGCAGGCTCTCCAGGAGTAGGTATATGGATGACTGGACAATGTTTCCAGATGGTCGTAAGGTCCATCATGATCTGCAAGGAATTAATGATACTTTCATAAGAAATTAAAAAAGATACAAGATAAACATGCCAGTAGAAACAAAACTGGCATTTTGAGTAGAGGACTTTCCAGTAGGCCTGAAAATGGGTTGGTGTTAGCCCCACTGTAAGTGACATTTTTATCAATGGAGAAAGATACCAAGGTGATAAAAATTAACAAATATATCCTAAACAAAGGGTCTCATCCCATAGGTCATTGATACAGAGTAATAGGGATCAATATGTAAAATGGTCACAAGTCAATAATACATTTCAATTTCTATAAAACCCTTTACAAAGTTGTAGGTGGAAGAACAAAGAAAGAAGCCTGTGCTTACAGATAAGAGGACTTCGTCATGCCAGGCAGTGACTTTGAAAAAGACTTGGGGAGTGGTGGTTGATTATCAACTGAACACAAGCTCCAGAGCCATTCTTTAGCCAAAAAGCTGACTGCAATCCATGAATATATAAACAGGAACACTGGGGAAAAGGGAGGAGGTCCAGGGGCCTCACACTGCTATGACTGTTTCAAAAATAGTGTGCTCAGTTTTGTAGTCTACAGTGCTGGAAAGAGACATGAGGGTGGTAGAAGTGCTGGGAAACCTTCCTGAAGAAGAAATGCCTAATTTATCCAGAAGAGGTTAAGGGATGGTTTGTCACTTACATGGGGAACAAAAAATTGATAGGACAACTGAATTGTGCTATTAGTTCACCAAGATACATTAAGATATCATAGCTGGAAAGTGAAATTTTACAAGTTCACCTTAAAATAAGGAATACATTTGAACTGGAAATACTGATTTATAATTGAACACCAATCAATAATTGCAGTCAGTTCATCGCCCTGAGAAATCTTTAAATCAGCTCTAATTCAAACAGGAATTATTTAGTGCAAATCCTATAGCCTGCATTAAAGTAGGAAGTCAGATGAAGAGATTGCAAGGATAACTTCTGGCACATAAGTGCATTAATTAATAGTTTTGTCATGTATTTTGGAAGCTTTGGTTGCATTCTCGTTCAGTGGTCTTTTCCTCTTGTAGATTAGTCCTGGAGGCTTCGGATCTTTCCTAGATTCGTAGCTTTTAGGGCTGGGATGGCAATTAGTCTGACTCCCTGAATACCAGCATTTGAACTTCAACTCATTTGCTTCCCTAGGTTTAATCATGTCAAATATTCTTTTTCTTTTGCATTTCATTTTTTGTGTGTCCATATCTTTGGATATGTTTTCCTGTATAGATATGGATGAAAATTACAAAATGGAGTTGATCAAAATATTATCTGCTTTTTCAGCTTTTGGGATTTATGATGGTCAAATAAATGCTCTGCCACGGGTGGAATTCACTGACATCAGAGGACAGTCAGCGTTTTGTAGAAGATGCTCTGTATCGTGAAAAATGAGCTGGTACAGAGCTCTGGAACCATTTAGCTCCACTTGCATTCTTATTACAAGCTTGCATTGGGCATCCTCAGAATTGGACACTTCTCGGAAAAGTAATACGAGCATATTAAAAGGCGATTAGCAAAATGACTAATCAATTATGGAACGTAGTATCACGTTTCACTCAAAGTCATTTTCCATACTTAGCCAGAGGCCTTAATTCTGTTTTTACACCACTTTGGTTGATATGATTTTTATTAGATAGTGCTTCTTGTATATGAAAAACAAAATAGTTGCATTAAAACGGATGGGTATTTGACGTCAAGGTATGCCTTTGATGTGGGGATTACTGGGCAGAAACCTTTGATCTGTGCTGTGAATCTGACCAGATAGCTGTAATAGCTCTTTCTATAAAAATAGGTGAGTATTAGAAATCCCTAGCAGAAGACAGCAGTATCTATGAGAAGGGAGGCTTTCCGTCGTGATCTGTAATGCACAGAAATATTTGCAGCTCAGAAAGATTGACAAGCCAGCATGCTGTTCAGGGTAACAAAAGCTGTTTGCATAAATCCCCTTGCAGTCATCGCGTCTCATTTAACTGACATCCCACTAGTTTGCTTTTCTCTAAAAACTTTATTTGACTGAGTATTCTGGAAAACCCTGCATTATCCATTTAGTACAAGCATAGCAAGTTTCCGCAGCAGCTGTTTTCAGGAGCTAAGGCTGGCCATTTGAAGCCCTGTCCCACCTTCGGTCTGCCCTATTTTACAGCAGGACCGCTTGACTCTCGTTCTGCTGCGTGCTCCCACTTGCAGGGCGCGCGGTTGTACGGTTCTGTATGTTGCACGCGCATCAGAACTGTATCGCGTTACAAGAAAACCCTATGTTGGCAAACAGCGCTCACAGTTTGTGCTTTAAGCATAAAGGGCATCTGCGTATGGTAAAAATAAAAATAGCCACACTGGAAAGCACATGGAAAAAGTCTCTAGAGAGCGACTGTAAAATAAAATGATCCCACCTAAAAATATGATGTGTACCTAGCACAGAAGTTCACCTTGCTTTTGAAGTCTTGCTAACACTGGAGGTGGCTTGGCGACAAATCCTGGGGCCACTGGAGGACCTGTGGTGTGACTACACTGGAAGGTGCAGGCAGAGGTAGATGGAGCCACAGCGTGGCTGGGGGCTGTGGGACGCACCAGGAGCCTGGGATCTCCTGCACAGCCTCCTCGGGCAGTGCAGGTGGCAGGAGGTGCAGTCTGCGCGGGACCACACTGAGCACCTTGATGTCTTTCCCAACGGTGGCCTGTGTCATAGATATTACATTAAATAATAGGTGCAGGGGTAGCCTCGCAGCCTACGTTTTGATAAAATACAGCCTCATCCCATAGATGGTTTGGGTGTAAGACTTTTCACTTGATTTTGTTATAGTTCTGTTCTAACTAGAAAATGATACTAGAAAATGTATTTTCTGGAGGGAGTTGCCTAGTGATCAAACCAAATACACAACAAAACCTTTGTGAGAGATACTAAAATTCTCTTCTCTGTGAATGTCACACAGCAATAACTCTCAAATGCAAATCCACATGTAGCTCTGATTTTGCCATGCACCAGTCATGATATGAATTTTATTCTTGAAGTATATATTCATCATTGTTTTCATTACAACGCAACTATTCTTTACTTGTGTTACAGTAACCCCTAGAGGTCCCACCGGAGGGTTTCATCATGCTACACACAACTGACATAATGAGGTTAATTTTACTGAGTGTATTTGGTTCCCTGTACCCCAGTGTTCATGCTTCATCATTTCTTTTGTCAGTGGATGGTGAGATAATGAGATAGCAGGTTGACAAGGGCAGAAATAAATTTAGGTTTAAAATGACGGATGTGCCTTGTGAGCAAGTTCAGCCAAGTAGGACCTCAGCCTGTTCCATGGGAATTGCCAGGTCAAAGCTGACTCAGAATTAGTATTTATGAATACTCTATCAAAATGTAAGCATGAATAATGATAAATTATCAGAATTGTGGCTGCGTGCTGTGATGCAGTATGCGTTCTTCATATCAGATAATAAAAATACATGTTTTGTACTATGTGGACATGATAAACTTTGCAATATTCGTGCCTGTCCATTTCCTCACTTTTAAGAGTTGGGCGGGGGTTAAGCGATAAATGTCATGCATGTTTTCATACAGCATTGCAGCTTAGGAAGTTGAACTTTTTAAATTAGATGTTTAGGCTTTGGAGTGATAGTAATTACTGTAGCTTTGCGATAGTTGAACTTTATGACTGGGGAAAACTTAAGAAAATATTTAGAGTTGAAAAGGTTTTAAAATAATTTAGTTGAAATCAAAGAAGTTAGATACCCAGATGCATTTGAAGTTGCCACAGTATGACTACTGCATCTTTAGACACCTAATTATCTTCAAATATCTGCCCTTTATGCTGTGTTTACATGCAAAAAATGTGCCATTTGTAGCTAGTGTTGTGTTTCCTGGCATGAATGTGTTGATATATATTATGTGAGCATTGCAGAGGTATTGAGAGAAACTTGTATCTTCAACCAACATTTTTATATGATAGGAAGTATGTGTGAGAGCAGACATTACATTCTTCTATCCTAATAGGCACGATATTTTTAATCTGATTAATACATACTGCATTTTGTATACATCTGCAGTTAAAAGAAGATCGTGTGCTGCTCTATAGCAGGCACTGAGTGTTTCTCGGCTTTTACTGGGCTTTTGACGTTATAAGTCATAGAGATGGGAGTATAAAACATTTCTGGCCACATTAAATGAAGATTGGTCCCATTTGGCTTGCAATTTTAAGTACTTATTAGTTTATTTAATAAAGATTTTGACTGCCTTTTATTACATATATGTGTGTGATTCACAGGCTTAGGAGATGTCGCGCGTTCAGCCTCCAGCTCGAGAGGATCTGCTGTGTCGGAGACAAACACGTTCTCGTTCTTGAACACCACCCCAGGCCATGTCTACATTATAGCTGACAAGGGCTGGGAGCAGGACGACTGTGTGAGCCACCACTTCTGATCACAGGCTTGCCCTGCAGGCACTCTACAGACTGCCCGTCCGGGTCTGCTAAGGTGCCTGGCAGAATATTAAACTGCCAGACAGGCTTAGACATAGAGTCCCTTGGGCTGTGCCTGGGGCTGCGCTTGCAGTTTCGCTGTCTGAATATAGAGTAAGTCTGATCCAGAGGGCAGCCTTTGGATGACCCCAGCACGCAATGTGGAAATACCCATAGTCTCAGAGCATAGCCAGCTCTCTAAGCTGGAAAGTTAGGTCGAAGATACATGGCTGTGAAGGAGAGATAGAGAGAGAGAGCAATTTCAGCTGAGGAAACATCCGTGACCTCAACATGCCCCAGCCATGATTTTGTAGCTCTCCACTGGTGATAATCCATGTTGGCTCAGACCCCAGCTGGGATCAGACAGGTCAGCTCCTGCTTAGAGATTTCTGACTGGGGAACAGAAACAGAGCTCAAAACAGAAGGAAAAGAATGAAAGGTTTTAGGATTAGACTGAGAACAATTACGTTTGTCTTGGCAGTAGCAATGCCACACACGCATGCAGCGTTTGGGAGCTGCTTCCTGACCGCACCGCCGAAAACGCTCATGGAGCAGGGTCCAGGCTGCGTATCAGAGCATTCGCTCGACTTGCAAATCTAAGCGTGGCTCTGGAGCCAACCACAGAGCTTGCTACTGGCCTCACTGGGCAGTTTATCGCTTCTTTTATTTACTCTTACTTTGGACAGACCAAGAGCCTGATGACAAGAGTGTCCAATGCATGATTTAGCTTCTGGAGATGGTCAGGACATGCCCATCTAATTTCTTGCATGTAGCAGCCAGAAGGAGAGAAAGCAAGGCATTTAATGGGCACTGTAGAGTAGTAGCAAAGAACACCCTCCTGGTACTCTGCAATGTAATGTGAGACTCACACAAGGTAAACGGGGTTTTATCTATGAGGACATAGGGTTGTGTTTGCTTTATGGGTCTCCTTAGGGCTACATAGGAAGACTGTTTCTCTACCTCTTGAAGGCTGCGTGTTGCTACAGTTTGCGAGGTTTGTGGGGTTACATTATTGATTTTATTTCCTTAGGGAAAAAGGTAAATAAATAGAAAATTATTCATTTGCACACCCTGCCATGCACTGGGTGTAAGGACTTCTGTATTAAAGCTCAAGGTGACTGAGAAACAGAAGATACTCCATTAATTAACCTCCCACTGAAGAGACGTGTTTAAGTCTTTATTACGTAACTGTTTTTTCAGAAAATTTCTCTATTTTCCCACACATCTCTGACTGTTTGCAGTTTTTCTAGAAAACAAGGCTGTATAGGAAGAAGGGGAATAATTGCTTTTTAAATGGTTGAAAATAATGCAATTAAATGCCTGTAAGCAGATGCTACAGGATGTGGCTATTAATTTCAAGGTCCTTTTTGCTAAAGATCTATCCTGCAGTGATCAACCAGTGGCAGTTCTTGGGCTTCAGACATAAATATTCAGGAAGGCAAAGCTGGGGAGATCTTCAGATCAAATTTATCCACAGCAATTTTAAGGGTGGAGTGACAAGTTCAGCTCTGGAAAAGTAAGGAATGAGCTAGCTAGTTATCACAACTAAACAACTATTTTAATGATCCTTTGGTTGCTTTCAATGCAGGTGCTTCTGGACAAAGTTCTGCTCTCAGACACTCCCCTCCTACTATAGATGTTCCCACCATTATTTTTTTTTATAGCATTGTCATTGTTTCCGGGAACAGAGAAAAGAGAATTTGATTATGTTTGTATCATAGCATCATTAAGAGAAACTCTCATTCTCAGACAGCTAAGGAAGGTGAACAACAAAGAACAAAAGAGGACGGGACACAGTCAGATACACACACATATATTACTATATACATATATATTACTATTTAGCTTCTATTTTCAAAGGTAAATAAAGTAAGAGACATCTCTCAGCCAAATAATTTAATAACTCATTTTTCTGTAATGTTAGGACACGTTTGGGTATTGAGGAATGACACTTATAGAGGGAGGTGGCCTCAGAGAGATGCTCAGAGAGAAAGAGAGCATTCAGGGCGTGGAGCACAAGAGTCAACACCTCCAGCAGGTCTCCAAGATAATTTTGTTTGGTTTGTATGTGTTTTAGCCCACTGGCAGCTTTGCCTGTGCTCACTTCAGGGAGAGGTGGTTATACTGTAGTACGTACAGTGTGACTGCGCTGCTATTAATACACCCCCAGGGAAAGGGAGGACGGCATGGTACAGTACGTGTGAAAAGACATCTTGTGCTGGTGGCATCGTCGTTGAGTCATTCCATCCTGTCTGCGGCTGTGGGGAGCAGTCACTTCAGGGCCATAAAGCTGCCACAGGCTAATCATGATAATGAGCACTTCAGGCAGAGTCTGGCTCCCCCCTTTTAGTCTCCCTCCACTTTAGGTCTGTAAATATTTGTCCTGTCCACATCTATTGTTGGCACAGAGGCATCAGAAGAAAGTTCTCTTAAGCCTTTGCTTGCATATTTGGCTTTGGGCCAGTGAAAGTTAAACCCAATCATCTTAGCCTCTTACTGCCCCTGCTAATTCTTTTTTTTCAGCAGTGAACGATGACTCTCTTCAAGATGGGCCGGAATTTCCTGGGAGTAGGCTGGCACTTCCCCAAGGCGTACTCATTTAATAGCATGCACCGGTGCAAGTAAACAGCAGGACAGAGGGGTTTTTCTTCCTTTTGTACTCACTATCCAATTTGTTCCTTGGCACTTTCCCCACTCATAGGGAAGGCTGGCTGTCTCTGTGTACAAGCCAGAGTTTGATTTATTTATTTTTTTCCTTCCTTCCTCTAGCTGTCTATAGCAGGCACACCAAATTTCCAAAAATGAAGGTGTTAATACAAGTATCGCTTACTGCCCCTCCTGCGACATCTATGCCACTGTTATTTCCAAGTTACCCAAAATGAGAAAGGCAATTTGGATGAGTCAGGGCAGACACCCTGACTCAGACTGTTTAATGTAGGAGTGTCTCAGGGTCATGCATATTTCTATTAATATAGGGTCAAACTTGAGTAGAGAGCTCTGGTTTGATTTGCCTATTTTTAGCAAAGTCACACCAATGCAGCAAACCCAGCCAAACTAAACCTGTCTCAGTGTGCTTTGAATTTGTGTGGAAAAAAAAACCCCAAACAAACAACAACCCCAAACCCAAAACAATCATTATCTTAAGATAATGAAACTTACTCATTTCATTCTGTGCTCAACCAACTCATTAGTCTTTATGTCTGTGGTGGGAAATTTTGTACAAGGTCCTCCTTTGTTCTTGTGGTTCCCCACTGATATCACCATCTAGCATCAGATGTTCTGCTTTTGCAGTGAAAAGTGTTGAAACCTAACTATTTTCATGTCTCGTGCACAGGTTTGGGGTTTTTTTATTCACATAATTTAAACCACGAAGACCTCTCTTGAATTCTGGTCCTTTCAAAGTCTATATGCAAGGACACTGAGAGAGGCTATATCATTTCTCCTTCATACCCTCTCAGAAAGCTCTTGATGCAAGGACAAATCAAGAAAGAGTTTGGATCTAGATGTGCTGTTCTTACTGTTAAGAAGTTGTGAGTAAATATTCTTACTGTATCTTTTGTGATCCTACCAAGCTTTATTAGTTCTGGGTCCAACAGAATAAATCCATGTTAGAAAAAGTGACTGGTGCGACGATTAGAACATGTTAATTTTCTGGCTTCCAGGAAGGCAAATTGTCTTTAAATACAGAGAGTGAGGAAAAAAAAAAAAAAGGCAAGAAATTGAACAGAATATCTAGGAAGCTAGAGAAACTGTGCATAGGCGAGTAGAAAATGGCTATAGGGAAGCGTGTGGTGGGAAAAACCCTGTATCACAAGTCTCATATCTCTGGAGTGGCTCAGTGAGAATTTCTCCTCAGCTGGAAAAAGCTAGCATTGCTCTGCTGACCTTTTTGAGGTTCAACTGATTTAGCCCAGCTTAAAATCTGACCTTTTGTGTCCAGATAGCAAGGTGGCATAGAACTGGGAGAGATCAGAGCAACACTTCCTAATCTCCATGGAGGCTTCTGAAGCAGATAAAAAGGTAGCACTCCTGCTTTGCATTCTTTAACACTTTAGCACAGCAAGCAGGATGTTGAAATTGCTCTGAATGAGATTGGAACAAGGTTTAGAAGTTCTTGTAACCTTAAAAATACAGGTGACACTGATTTGTGTTCTCCTCTGAGAGCTTAAATGATTGAGATATAAGCAACCAAACTGAGACGTGGTCCAATGCACTTAGTCTGGTAGCACTGTCACAACAAAGACAGAAATAAAGATCGTATCTGGGCACCAGCCTAAAAAGGTTCTATGGACTGTTAAACAAATTAGGGATCAGATAACATGTCCTCCCGCTCACTGGGACAAAGCCTGTCTGCCTTAGAGTAAAAACGTACATAGTGCCATAGCTAGAAATGCTCACTGTCAACTTCATGTCATGTGTGAAAATCTGTATAATTTTTATGGCTGTGCAAAACATCATATAATCTCAAAAAATTGGCAAAAATCTGTAGTTTAAATTGGCCTCTCCTCTTTATTAAGCAATACCAAGAGTCAACACAAGTCTTGGAGCACACCCAGAGGAAGTTTGGTATTTAGCTTGAACATTCACAGTGCATCTCTAAAATTCAAACTTGACATGGAGGCCAAGACAAATACATTCAGACATGCAGCCTGGACCTGCAGTCCATGTTACATGGCAGCCTGATGTCATGCTCTTAGCCTGTAAAGCATTTGTAGCAGTAATCGTCCTTGTAGCAGAAATCATTCTTGCAGCAGAAATCGTGCTTGCAGCATGGCAAACAAGGGTTTTCTGGGGGTTTTTTTCACTGCTGGGGCTTTACCTCTAGCCATTATTAGATTACTGGATAGAGAACCTGGTAGAGCTCCAGCTAATGTGAGAAAATAGAGCTGTATGTATCCATGCATGCACCAGTTCTGAAGAATTTATATTGCCTATGTGTTTATTGGGTGTAGATACTGTCCACCTTTAGGCTGTACTACAACAGTATCTGCATCACTGCCTTTCCCAGGGCCACTGTGATCTTCCTTGCCAATATGATTCTACAACTCCTTCTTTCTTCCTATCCTTCCAGTCTTACTTGCAGCAGGAGGACTAAAAAAAAAAAAAAGAAAATACAGTATTGTTGGGATTTCTAGTCAACAATATCCTGGGAGAAGCAGCTTTGGCTGCTCCACTGAGAAAGTTGCTACAAGATGATGTCATCTGGCAGTAGGCACCAAAACAAGACGTGGTATTGCAGCAGCTAAAAATGACAATCTGCAATGCACCAATATTTAGGTTTCATGGTCCTATAAAGCAATTCCATTCAAAGACGTGTAACTAAACACTGTTTGAGTTCTGGCTCCTTGCAAGTTTCACTGCACCTGTATTATCCCCATAATTTGGTGTTACAGAAGTAGAAAAAATATTACACCTAAACAGAAGCAGGCTGTTATATTTGCTCCAAAAATGACCCTTCTGCTTAATGCAATGTTGCAATCCAAATGCAGCTGGTTTATAAATCACTTTTTTTTAAAATCACACTACTTTCTTTTAAACCCTTCAGAAAGCACTGACGAAAGACATATTTCTGAAACTATTTAGCAAAATGTTAATTTGAGATTTGCTGTCTAGGAGTCTGGTGTCGTATTCTCCACAATCAGGTGTTCAGATCTTTGCAGAAAAGGCTGTTTACATTATGGAAGCCACCTTAGTGCTAAGGGCAGATCGCTGAAGGGCTTGCTGGTTCATTCGCAAGCTGTGCAAAAATTTATATGCAGTGGTTTTGCCTTGAGAATTGCCTGCTAAATACCAACCATACTGGGCTTTGAAACATGTGACCGCCTCTCTAAGAAGACCATGAACAGCAAGTAAAAAAAGTGAAGTTTGGTATGACAGAAGGCAGTATATAATCCTCTTGCTAGAAGGTAAACACTAGGGCACACAGTGCACAAGGAAGGCAGCTGATGTTTTGACTTAAAAAGGCAAAGCACACAAAAATTAAAGAAATATGCATAGATCAAGAGCTGAATTACCAGAATTGTTATGGCTGGCTTAGACTTTTCATCCAGCAAATAATATGATCGCTTTAGATAGCTCTCCTTCGCCAAGTATTCAGGCTGACATTCAGGATGTGGTACAAGCAGCAGTGCCCTATATATAAGATGAGGTATCCGTCCATTAGTGACTTACCACACTTCGCTGAAGGCAGAGAAGAGGCTAATATTGCAAGCCTGCAGAGATTAGTGGTCTTGCGCTCCATCCGTGAAACCTGTATGGTAGGGCAGAAGCAGCTCAGAAACAGAAGACATGATTACATGCCACAATGTGCCTGACATGAATTTCTCCACTGAGCATTTTCAGAATTGAAGACCTTGCTCGTAGCAGAAATGGAGTTTCCCAAACATACGGGGTGTGATGGAAGAGTGAAGTAGCCACACAAGGCAGCAGCGAGATAGCTTGCGTGGTGGTATTGTTGCAAAGCCCGCGGTCAGGAAAAGCCACCCTGAGCACCCTCATCACACCATGGTGTCTACAAGAGAGAGGAACCACTGATGCAAAAAAAGACAAAACAAAAACTCAGCTAAGCCTTTCAGCTTATGAACAAGAAAAGGCAGCTGATGAGTGATCTCGGCAGAGACTCCGGTATCAAAGAAAGACTCGAAAAATCTGAAAGCCATCATTTGCAAGGACAGAATAAGCTATAAAGCACAGGTTTATTTGGAGAATTAGCCAAGGTTGTGGGCATACAGGAGAAGTCTTCATCCAAATTACGTGTGGGTAAAGACCAAGTACTGATGACGAGGTGGTTCTTATGAATCAAAGTGTCCTGTCTTCAGGGCAGATTAATAAGTTGAAAGCCATAAAAAGATGCAAAAAATGGTAGGTCGATTTGCTGAAAACAGTGGTTTTACTACACAGTGATATTTATTGTACTAGGTGGATGCTTATAACACACAAAATAGGAATGCAATATATGGTGCTCAGTGTCTCTAGGATACTGCCTGAGCCCACAGACTGTGCAGAACACGTGAGATGCGAAATGAGATGCAGAACATGCTTTCATGTGGTTCGTTCCTGTTAAAATAGAGTTATGGCTTAAGCATGCCTGGCTGTGTCCTTAGCGATCTTTGGTCACATGAGCAGGCAGAAGCTCACAGATATTCAGTTGTGTTAGGGAACACAGATTAGATATACCAAGAAATTTAAATTCTCTGCATCCTTTTTCTTGAAAAACAAAACCAACTTGTTTTCCCAGGAGAGAGATTTGTACCAATGTCAGTTTTGAGTTGAATCAGCAAGGTTTTTTAAATATATTTGAAACTTAGATTACTTCAATTCATTAGTTTTGTGTAATTTTCCATTTGAATTCTTTTTTCCTGGCAACTGTTTGATAACATTAACAGCCAGAATACTTACAATTCTGATGAATTATTTCTGAAGACTCAGTAGCCTGGGTGGTTGCTGCCTTTGTGAGTGGGATCACTGAAAGTCCCTATGCAGGCAGCCAGTAAATCTGCAGATAGGTGTTTAAGCATTAAAATGGTACACAAAACTGAGATAAGTTAACTCCTACGAACCTTTTTCTTTGCTGTGCAAAATGGGAAAATGGAAGCAGCAGCCTAAATGAATTGAGCTTTTACATGTTTTGTAACATTACATATTACAGATTACAGAGTAAGCCATGTTACCTGATCGGGGAAGATCCAGTCAATTCTTTTTAAAAGTGAGGTAGAATACTTCTGAGTGTCTGGGTGAATGATTATTTTAGACCAGTTGTATCCCTCTCACATAAATCTCAGTTTCTTTGATCCAAATTTTAGGTCAGTTCTGCTTTTCTTTTGTCTGGTTTGGCTGTCTGGATACTTGAATTTTATCTGATATGCATCCCCTTCAGCATGCTCCTTATGAATTTTAACTTTTCTCTTTTCTTTTTATGTTTTCTCCTTAATAGCTCCAGTGTCTTTTAGCTTGGATGTAGCTAAACAATACTTGGTGTTAAAGAATTGGAAAGGTGGTGGTGTTCAAGAACTCCCTAGACCTCATCAAAGTTGAATTTAAATAGTTCATATTAGTCATCTGAAAACAAAGCAATGTATTTTTCAGATGAACATAAGCCTTTTTTTTTTTATTTTCTAAAGCAAAATGTTTCTTTCCATTCAACCCTGAATTGTGTTTTCTTTGGAGTTTTGGATAAAATTGAACAGGACATTCATTATTTTTCTGCAGAAAAACATCCTTTGTTACTGTGATGTGTATGGTTTTGCCATTTGATTGTTAGGAACAGATTGTTACTGACTTCCTATAGTAAGTTACTCATATGGGATGCTACTTTTTCAGTTACACTTACTGGGATAATAAAAGACAGTGTGACCTGTGATAGAGAGCTGTCTTGTCTACAGCAGTTCCTGTGAGTTATGCAGTGTATTCACTGTCTCTGTCTTTGCTTTTACAGATGATGATATTACACATATCGCTGTAGAGTCTGAAATCCTCCGGCTTTTCATTGCTGGAGTAATAATACATTTGTTTATGTAATACTTCACTGTTTCGTCCGCTCTCAACTTGTGTTGTTTTCCACTCTGTTGTGCTATTGTATTTTTGGCAATGTTTATCTTTGTTGTTTGAGTCTATGGACTGACTACTATTTCTGTTTGTAGTATCTAAACTGGCTTAATTTACAATGTGTTTTGTTTGGAGCAGTCTTGAGTGTGAAAATACTTTTGCTTTTGGAAAAAACATTATGGTCTGTGCAATCTATCCTCAAATTCCTGCTAAAGTTAATGAGAACAATGCAGGGACAAATCCTACACAACATCAGGCACAGCTGATCTAACAAGTCCTGGGAGCAAGGATTGGGATCCAGGTCTCTGGCCATGCCACTGACCTCCCTAATTATTACTTGCTTAGTTTTCTCCTAACTTCATCATTCTCCATTTCCAGGCACCATACAGATTCAAGGTGGGGAGCATAGAGGCTGATCCCATTGAGTGTTTGATTGTCCGACGATGAGAATACCATCAGAAAAGGTGAAGGACATGGGTTTAAATTCAGGCTTGAGGTGGAGTTGAACTTGTGGTGCTTTTGGCAAGTGTTTATGATAGAAAAGGTGGGCAGCAGCACCCTCTCTACCAACAACGCTTTAAAAAGGATGAACCTTTCTAAGGCTTGTGTCTGTCCTTAAAATCAGATTCAAAGCTCTACATCCAAAATGGATGATGGTGCTAAATTCTAGGAAGAGCTGAAAATTGAGATGCATCCTTGTACTTACCATGTCCTGCTAGCTGACTACAGGCTGCACTTCACTCAGTGCACAGGCTTTCTGTGTCTCACCTTCTGGAAGTGCCTGTTTATCGCCATTGCCTCTATAAGAAACTTCTGATTCTTCTTCTGTCTGTCACTTCAATAAAACTCAAGGAGGAAGTCACTAATAGGTGATACTCATCTGATTCCCACCCCTTGCTCTGAGATGTTTCCCCTAAACCATTTATTTTGCATTCTCCTTGCTTCTTCCCTTCACTAGTCCAAGACATGAGTGGCTTGTTAAGTAGATGAAAATAGATACAGGCACTTGGAAATTCCTATTGTTCTCCAGAGAGACGACTGTCTAATGCCCAGCAGAGCAATGCCTGAGACCCATCTGTCAAGATAACAGCTGCCACTTTTTCCATAGTTCGTTTATAAGATCACCAAGATCAAAACTTAGAGATGGAAAACACCTATTTATAATAACAAACTGCGCTGTTAATAGCTCCTTTCCACTGCGGCTCTGAAGATACTTTAAAAGCTTACTGAATGAAGCCTTTCAAGATACCTAAGGCAAAGTATATTAATTAATAATATTATTGCTGGTTATGCTAGTGACTGTCTTTCTGACCTTGGTGAAACTACAGTCATTGTTTCACAGGGAATAAAATGAAGGTGAGTTACACTTATACAGCTGTCTGGTGACAGCACCTGTTCTTTTTGACATCCAGCTTTTTGTTCTGATCACAAATCTACACTCTTCCATATTCTTGAAGGATTCTGCTCTGGAGAATAGTCCTGAGTGCATCATTCAACTTAGTTTTAAATTACAGTGATCCAGGTCTTAAACTGCTACATATATTTTTGTACTTTCATCAATATCAGGAGAACCGTGCCAGTTTACACCAATGAGAATCTGCAACACCAGGAACAATGAACAAAAGTAGGAAACAAATGTGGCAAAAGAAGAATTTCGTAGGTAGTATTATTTCAGAACACACTCTCAGAGTTTACAGGCAAAGTGATATTTATGACACTGCTAGGGTCTGCCTTGGAGCACATAAAACACTGTTTACATTGAAAAAAATACTGCAAAAATGCTCTTTTTTGTGAAAGCAGATGTGTTCCTAGTAGGTGAGAAGAACAAGCTATATATCTATCGAAAGATTTGTTCCTTTGATGAGTCTATCTCATATATCTTTTAAAAAGACAGCTTAGAAAAATAATGATATCTGAATAAGACATTTTTCCACTGGAGTGTTGCGAATGATAAAGGCTTCTTAGCAAAATGCTGCTTTTATCTGATCTTAATGGTAGGCTGAACTTCTGACAACATAATGAGGGCTGCCCGGTACATAACTTGTTAATAAACCCTTCTCAGAGTTCATTCAAAGACTAGAAGTGGCTTTTACCTTCTGTTATTTCTACAGCATGTTTACTATTTGTATTACTATACCTTAAGTGACTAAGCAGATCTATGTAGATCTGTGGTCATCGGGTCTAAAGGACCTTAGGCAACATAATCCACAGGAAGGCGTTTGGTACACAAATCAAAAGCAACTTGGTTTTAAACTGCATTTTTTCACTAATCTTGACTGTGATCAAGTCATTTTGGGTGGAATTAATCTCAACTGTCTTTAGCTACCCAGAAGTCTGTGGTCTGTCCATATCAATGGAGAGAGTGCAGCATCTAGATACCCATCCTTCTCCATTCTTCAGCAAAGGTTTCGTTCCTTGAGTGAAACAGCAGTGTGTTTCACCTGATTGCCCTGGAAACTGTGTGTGTTATACTGAAGTGAGGCCCCATGGTGGCCCAAAATTGGTGCCAGTGAAGTCATGTCTCATTTTCCCGTGTGGAATCGCAGGCGGGAGGAGACAATTCCCCAGGAATTCTCTGAACGCCTGTGAAGGGAGAGAATATTGCATAATGCCAGCCAGGAAGGTCATACCACATCTCTAAAATAGAACATGTTACAGGGATGTCTGACCAGTCTGGATCAAAAAGTTGGATACCTGGGATAAAAAGCACTTGACTTCTGCATTATGTATGTTTTATGTACATATGAGATCATGATGGAATGGCAGTGTCTGCCTCTGACTTATTTAGAGTATATGTAATCTTGGCATATTGACTGTGCCTTCTTACATGGCTCAGTCAACATCCATTTTTATAAACACTCCTCTGTGACGGAGGTATAGCCATGCTATGCGTTAAGGAAGTTGGATGTGATAAAGAGCCAGGTAAAGAGGGGCCTGTGGGAGACAGAGTGTTCATTCACAAGGGATGTGGGGAGAAATGTTATTTTTTGGTTCCAAGTGCCCCAAAGGCCAACATACCTTTTTAACACCTTGGTGTTAAGTGGTAACACATTAGGAATATACTTTTTCATGCTCAAATTTATTGTCTCTGGGTATGCAGAGCCTCTTAATCCAATGCCCTACTAAAGATGGATACATTTGTCACTAGGCTGTTGCTAGCTTAAGCCAAGGGAATCAGAAGTGTTGCACTGATAAATTAGAATTTCAGCACAGATTTTATTCAGAAGGAAATGGAGGCACATGCTGGAAGTCTAGACGGTTGAAAATCAAAGGATGCCCAATCAGGGAACAGCTCATCATTAAAGCACACCTAACTGCTGATGCAGAATTGTTATATTGAGTTGGGAAGGTGTTTCTTCTGGCAGATCATTCAATATCCCCTTCCTCTGAGCAGAGGAGGAATTAACTAGTAGGGAAGCTGGTTCTTTTCTCCCAAACCCCCTCTCTCATGTGATCTCAGAGCCACGCTCAGAGCCTTCCCAAGAAAAGTCTGAAGATCCTTTTCTGCTTTCTGCGGTGTTTTTCCATGCTCCCTGCACTCAGATCTGTATTCGGAAGCTTTGGTGACCTAGCTTGGGCCCTTCTTGTGCCATACACTGAAAGACAGGTGGCTGTCTTGTTCATCTATTTCAGTGAGATTTAACCCCATACTGAAGTGTGTAACTTCCCAGTGGAAGGTCATCTGCACAGTCATATATGTGCTGCAGGCTAAAATATCAAATCCATACCACCATTGTGTAAGCAATCATAAAACAAAAAGGGGGGAGGGAGGAAATACATGTGTGCATTGTGGCATAGGATGAGACTGAGAATGAAACCAAGAAGAAAAAAAAGAGATTAATTGTATTGTCCTATTATCTTGGTGCACTAGATGGCTAGAATTCTTTGGCCAAGCTCTGCTGCATGTGTTCAGGTGGGAAACCTTGCAAAATGTCTTCTCTGTATTACAGTCGTGCTCTTGAACTGCTCTTTGTGCTTCTTGGCTAGTACCCGAGGGCAGGGACGGAAAGACCTAGCCCAGTCAGGAATGTTCCCTCTGCCTCCAGAACCTGTGTTACAGGACATGGTATTTAGGAGTAGAGATGCAAGAGATGCAAAGTATTTCTGTAGTAATATATTATCTCTAAAGTGTTGCTTTTGACATCTATTGTCCTACTCATTAGCATACCGAGATTGACCTGATTCTGCCATGCTTATTCAAATGAAATTTGCCTTATGCTGCAGAGCATGTATATTTTGCAGCTGAACTTTGTAATGGTAACAGAATCAAACCCTAAAATAAAATGACTGTTATAAGGCAACAGGATACCAGAGGAATTGTTTTGGTCTCCTTCAATTCATGTAGAATATGCTTATTCAGCCTCATATCTGCCTTGAGGGTAAATCTACTTTTTCTTCTCCTTTAAAAATATGCAAATCTATAAAGCTGTTAGGACAGAATAATGCCTTTCAGTAGAGTGAACTAGACAATTGCATGTAATTTTCTTGGCTGTGAAGCCAAGCTAAGTGCAAGGCTCATATTGTCTTGTAGTTGTACACAACACTGATATATAGTGCATGGTAATGCATTATTGAATAGTTGTCTGTTGTGTCTTCATTGCATGCTGTCAGCTGCATAATAAATAATTGATTGTGTTGCTCTTACTCCACATTAAAGATATATGAGTATATAATACATGAAGAAAATGAAGCAGCAAGGCTGCCCGTGTTGAAAAGATCAACCGTTACTGAAGTGTGCTGCGGTAACAGGAACTAAGAAGTGACCACCACCGCCATCCATTTCCCATTTCTATACTTTGAGTCAGTGATTGTTTGTCATGGCAACAAATGGCACATTCAAATCATTGCTGTTGCCTTTTTAAACAACAACAAAAAAATTGTGGTGAAGAGCTGATATGCTGCAGAGATGCACCCCTCAGTCTCTTCAACTATTATCCTTCTAGACTGAAAGTTCCCTTAAAAAGATTAATCATTTTTTCTTAAGTGGCTGTAAACTGTCAGAAAAATACAGTCTAAGCCAGCAAATCCTTTTTTCCTCATAAGGCTTTGTTTATATTAAGCAGAGGAAATATTAGCAGGGAAAAACTGAGTTTGTGTTTAGAGTGGTACTAAACCTCTGTTGTTGAACCGTTCCCCTGAAAAGTCATGCTTCCCTTCTCAGTTCACTTGCCAAAGTCCCTGTGCAGGACATAGTAAGATGGCCCACTATTCAAACATAGCATAGGAAATTGAAGCATCCTCCAGCTCACATTCAACACTCTTTCTTTATTTCCATTACAACAATCATTTTCATCAGTAAAACTGATGAAACGCCAAATTTGTCCAGAAAAGAGTTTGCTTTGGAAGTCATGTCAAGGAAATCAGAAGTATACACTACTTACTGTGTGGTTGTTTGGAAGGAGGCTTATGACCAGGTGTAACTACAGATTACTGGGAGCTGTTGTTATGATGAAAAGGTGTAAAACAGTGAACTGCCTTTCAGCAAATTAACAACAGCAAATTAAGATGTAAGAGGTGTGAGATATCCAGCCTACACAGATCTGGGTTCTGATGGAATGAGCTGGAGCGCTGAGGCATGTTAGGTCCTCAAGGCATTTCCCTGGGAAGCAGAAACACAAGGCACTGACTGTATTTGCCTAGAAAAGTGTTGCCCAGATCTCTCTGTTTAACACTAAGTTACATGGGAACTGTTCTTGTTCCTGATGGGAAACCACAAGATTTTCAGGTGTGTTAGCATGAGACTCAGCTATGAGCTGGGGGGGAATGCCACTGAATGTGGAGGAGTTGTCCTGCTTTACCACGGTATGGCAGGACTGAGTCCTGAAGAGAACTGATGTATTTTAATGTAAAATGCGAATAACACCACTGAAATCGCTGGTGTAAACCAACCTGCGATGTGATTTGTGACTTTATGGATGTGTTTCTCCCACCAGGCCTATGCGATTGTGCTGAACTCCTGTGCTCTGCTGAGCTGCGTCTTCCTCTATACACTGTGAAGGTGTCAATCTTGACACAAAGACTTTTGTACAGTTTCCAAAAACTTGCCAATAACATATTTTCCAGCCTAAAAGTGTATATTAGTAATAGTGTTGGAGTTTCAGAAACTCTTCTGGGTTTTTTTCTGTTAAAGGAATTTTTCCCCATACGGGTTGCTAGGGGGACA